>APFE031484601.1:0-56434 GCA_000404065.3 Pinus taeda | reverse complement strand
GGAAGCTCTGGTTAAACCAGAGGAAGTATGTCGAGACAATATTGCAGAGGTTTAATATGCAGGATAGTAAACTAGTGAAGGTTCCTATTCCTGTAGGTGTGAGGTTATCTGCTTAACAGTGTCCTACGACACAAGAAGAGGAAGATGACATGTCCCATGTTCCATATGCAAGTGCAGTCGGTATCTTGATGTATGCCATGGTCTGTACTAGACCATACATTGCACATGCAGTGGGAGTATTGAGCAGGTTTATGTCAAAACCAGGGAAGGAGCACTCGACAGCAGTGAAGCGGGTTTTCAGGTATTTGCGTGGCACTAGTGATTATGGTTTTTACTACCAAGGAAGACAAGGATTGGACAAAGTGTTGGATATTCATGGCTTTGTTGATGTAGACTACGCTGGAGATCTAGATCAGAGAAGATCTACAAGTCAGTATGTGTTTAGCCTATTTGGAGGTGCAGTCAGTTAGATGAGTAAGAAACAATCTGTAGCGGCACTATCAACTATAGAGGCAGAATACATGGCAGCCACTCATGCAAGCAAGGAAGTAGTTTGGTTGCAGAGATTGTGTTCAAGTATGGAGTTAGTATAGGGAGCTCTAAGGATAGACTATGGTAGCCAAAGTGCAATTTTCTTGGCAAAGAACCCTACATATCATTCAAAGACAAAGCACATTGATGTTCAGTATCACTTTGTGAGGGATATGATAGAAGACAAAGAGGTGTTGCTGGTAAAGGTGGACACTTTGAAGAATAGTGCAGATGCATTAACAAAATCTGTGAGCTCTGAGAAGTTCTCTTGGTGTAGAGAAACAATGGGTGTTGCAGGGCTAGATAAATGACTAAGCTCTCCTATGGCCCCCTATGGAAAGAAAGCAACAAGTGGGAGATTGTTGGGTTGTGTTATATTATTTCCATGACTAGCCAATGTAGTTAACTGGGGGATTAGAGGGGGGCAGAGACCCCCCTTCGTTGCACTGATTGTGTAGTAGGGGGGGTCATAGGGGTTTTGAGGGGTGCAAGTAACCCCACTCTATGGAGTCCGGGGCAGCGCCCCATAAAAGTTTGGTTTTGGACGTTATGTTAGGTTGGGTGGACCTACCTACGGTTTTTTGCATGATTTTTGCACATGGTTTTGGACGCGATGGTTTTTGGTCCATAGTATTGGATGCTTCGGCATGTATACATATGTATTATAACATTGAAAGGAACACAATGAAAAATCAAGCTAGTAGTCTCGGTTTTGGGATCCAGGGGAAAATCTATGTGTATATGTGTTTTATGTGTTATGCTCTCACATTGTTTATTTTCTATGTTTTACAATTCATATGCAGGTAACTTCTTTACGGGGTTGAAACCTACAAAAGTCAGGATAAGCAGTTTGAAGAAATGGAACCATCCCTGCTTACTACCTTTTTGGAGACCTGTATGAAGCTGCTATACGATAGCAGGGCTGTGAAAGAATTACAGGAGTTGATCAATAAATGTGATGGTAAAGAAAATGTTCCTAAGGGACTACGTGTGGTCAGGAAAATTGGTAAACATAAGGCAAGAACAGGGAATGAAATGAGGCTCACCGTGCAAATAGGCGAATATGAAATGGAACAAGTGATTTTGGAGCTTGGGTCAGATGTGAATGTTTTTCCTAAACAAACATGGGAGAGAATGGGGAGACATCCACTACAGTGGTCTCCGATTCAATTGAGGATGGAAAATCAGCAAAAGGTTATCCCCATGGGAATATTGCAGGGAGTGACAGTAGATATTGAAGGCGCAAGCGCGTTGACTGATTTCAAAGTGATAGAGATTGTCGATGACAGCAATCCCTACCTCGTGCTCCCTTGGATCGATTGGGTTATTGACATGAATGGGGTGATCAATTTGAAGAAGCAAACGATGTCATTTGAAAGAAATCGCTTTGTGTACTAGTACCTTTGGACCCTACAGAAGGATTGCGCTATACTGAACCGGTCCGTGATTATGAAAGTGATGATGATTTGGACGAGATTTATAAGATTATATTGTGAGATCAAAATTGGGTGAATCCAACAGATGATGGATGTATTGCATGGGACTCCGAAAGCTCCTGCATGTCAGATTTAGATGAGGAATTGGAACACTGGAAGAATCGATTGCACGAAGTGTCTACGCTGCACTGTAATAATATGACTAAATCGTTGCACTGTGTATCATCAGAGGTAAGCAATTTTCCTTATTATGATGGTTTAATTGATGTTGATAAATTTTTGGATGCATTTGAAAGGGAAGTTCCAGAGAAGCATTGCTTCCAAGGTTTGGACTTGGCGTTGTACGCTACGCCTGCTAGATGGTGGGGTATGCATAAAGACAATTTTTATGGATGGCATAAATACAGAAGAATGATGAGGGTGCGGTCTGGTCACCCAAAGGTGTGATTGACAGAGAAATATGTCGGGAGGAGTGATCCACGTGATCACTTAGCAAAATTGACTGATGCTTATGGAGCAGAACCGCAACCAGAGTGGGTGCATTTGTTCTATGACACTTTGGATGTAATACCAATGAATTGGTACTTGGAGATAAAGCTCTACCATGACATAGATGAGTGGTATATTTTGAGACAAGGATTCTTGATGACATACATCTTTGAGGATGGATTAGAATGCATTGATGATGCATTGCAGGAGGTCAAAGCAGCGATCTTAAGAATCTCACAGGATCCCTTTGATTTGATTAAACCAAATTGGACCACCCAGCTACACCATGCGCTGGAGTGCTACAATGTGACTGCTGAAGAAGAAGAGGAGGATCCAAGGAACATTAATATTCTAGAGGCAAAATGTCACCGTGAATTTGACGGACCGTAGATACATAATCTAGATATCACCACGTTGATGAAAACTAGACAAGTGAACATTTGAATAGAGACGAAGCTAAAGTTTGCAAAGATAGGGGACTACTAGGATGATGCTGATGAGCCCCAAAATTGGTAACTTGTTGGGCTCATTTGGCCTAATTATCCTTGTTCATTCCTTGTTCAAATCCTTCATTTTCTATAGTTTATGCATTATTTTCAGTATGTTTATGTCATTTGTACGAATAAGGGAAGTCACTTTTCCTAGGTGGTTAACACGTGCTTATTTCAGGTTTTTTGACACATATTGCAGCAAAGTCAAAGCAATCATGAGCTATAAGGCAGCCAAGCCTGAGGTGAGGATTAGAAGGGGGGTTGCCTAGGGCATTAAATAACCCTTCCTCGGGATCTTCACCCCCAACTCCGAGCTCCAAAGACCACCAAACCGAATCTAGAAGGCAGCCAAGCAGAAATTAGAAGGGACTGTTTAACTCACAGTTTGACAGCCGAGTTCCACAAATTGAGGAGGCCGGCTAGGTCCCTCGTGATGTATAAATGTTGAGGCATCAGCCTTCGTAAAAAGACTTTTGAAACTATTGTGTATTTTGCACCTCAGTGCTGCCAGTCCTATTTTGTTCTTTTGTAGCCATTTTTGGCATGACTCTTATGATTATTTTTGGATAATGAGAAGCAATTTGGTTTCCTATCAAATCTGAGTTTTTCATAGGAGCCATAGCTCTCAGGGTTGGGCCCAACCTGAGAGCCTAGGGCCTCCTTTCTGTATTGTTACTTTTCCTTTACGTATCACTGTTTTCGTTTATGCATCTGAACATATTTCTGTTATGTAGATTTCGTTATGTTGCTAGAACAGATCACTGTTTATGAATGACATTGTTGTAGGTGCTTTGGTAGGATAATAACAGCAAAACCTCCAAGAAAAGGGACAACCACACTCCTGGTTTCACCTCATCCTTATTGGATTTGGGGCTGGAATTGAGGAAACAGTGCTGCCTCATAAAAACACTAGTTTGCTTGACTATGCAATCCTTAGTGTGCTTGTTTTTGTTAGCATAGATTAGTCATGGGTTTGGACATCTGAAATGTTTCTTTTCATAAATGGTGTACAAGGTTTTCTTCCCAAATAAAGTTGATGTTCATTTATGTTGTTGATGGTTAGACTAGATTAGTTCATGATTTGATCATTTGCAAGCATTTGATGATTTGATCAAGGTACACTATGCAGGGCATCTTCTCCATTCTTTCATACACCCAAAATATCATCTGAGCCACCCATTCTATCTCTTAGCTAAGTTTCTCATTTCCCATCTATCCTTTTTGTCCACGTAATCTTACCTCCTTATTCATCATTGCCTTAGCCTTCTTCAAGCCAAGTCAACCTTCTACACCTCTTCACCGCTCCATCCACCAGTTCTTAGGCCATTTTTTAGACCCCTATCCTACCTCCAGATCTGTCCATGCACCTTCCCTCACTCATCCATCCCCTAAAAACCGATTTCCAAACATCCTGTAGAAATTCTGGAACATCCTGTAGAAATTCTGAAACATCCTGTAGAACCCCTGCAGACTTCCTGTAAAAGCTCACAAATGAGGTTTCCTGATAGCCAAACTTTGTGAAACTCTCTGGAAGAGTGTTAGGGACTCCTTAGACCCTCTCTACACCTTTCCAACCTTTCCCAAGCATTCCTCTTCCTTGATCCACCCCTGCACAGTAAAGCACATTTCAAGCATATGCATGAGAAAATTGACAGCTTAATCAAAAATACAAAAAAAATGCTTTCTTAGGATAAAGGTAGCGTAAACACATGCATTTTTCCCTCATAGAAGTAATGGCATCTCTTTCAGTAGTTTTCACCCTCATCTTTGCATCAGTAGGACTAGCTGGTAGAATTAGAGTTTCCTAGGGTTTGCGTTTTCCTTCAGTTTGTCAATCTCTTTTCGCAAGTAGATTAGCTTCCTTTGAGTTAGCTTTCATCCATCACTTAAAAGCTTCTTATAAGAGCTCATAGAAGTTGGCTAAAGCCCCTAGCGAACTTGTACGAGCTGACCAAGTGACAACTGCGGCAAGAGCTAGTACTTGTGCATACAACACCGTCGCTTCCAAGTTTGTTACGAACTACCGGGTTGATAAAAATAAAGAAGGGAGTCCCAGGAGTTGCAGCATTATTGATGCAATACTGGAGCCCACCAGATGCTATAGTGGATAAGGTTGCTGAGTTGCTCTACGAGTACCAGGATTTGTTCCCTACAAAATTTCCAGACTTGAAGGGGATAATAGGTGATTTAGTAGTGAAGAAAATAATGTTGAAACCAAACGTGAAGCCTGTGAAGCAGAGGCCATGTCACCTTAATCCTAAGTACAAGGAAAAGATCTGCTTGGAGTTGGATAAGATGTTGGCAGTGGGTATTATTGAACCAGTGGAGGAGTTCTACTGGGTAAGTCCTATGGTAGTTCAGGAAAAGAAGCAGAAGGATGAGATAAGGATTTGTGTAGATCTTAGGAAGTTGAACGATGCTTGCGTTCATGACCCTTTCCCAACTCTGTTCACAGATGAAGTGTTGGATATTGTTGGCAGGAAGGAGGCCTATTCATTCACTGATGGGTTCTCTGGATACCATCAAATAAAGATCGTGTCAGAAGAAAGGAGTAAGACTACCTTCGTGACTGAGTGGGGGTGCTTTAAGTATACGGTAATGACTTTTGGACTTAAGAATGCATCGGTAATATTTTCGCGCATAGTCATTGCAGCATTCAAAGATTTCATTCACAAGTTTTTGGAGGTATACTTTGAAGATTGGACAATGTTTGGGTTGTTAAAGCACCAGGTATCTAGTTTTCGCTTGATGTTGGATACGTGCCGGAGGTATCAGATCGCACTAAACTTGAAGAAGTGCTTATTCTACATCCCTTTTGGAATCTTGTTGGGTCATGTAGTGTGCAGATAAGAATTAATGGTGGACCCTGCTAAGATTGCGGTCATAATTAATTTGGAGGCGCCAAGGAGTGTTAAATAGCTACGCACAACACTGGGTCATACTGGATTCTATCAAAAATTCATCTAGAGATATGCCCAAATTACCGTGCCGATGGAAAATATATTGAAGAAGGATGCTACATTCTATTGGAATGAAGAATGTGAGCGGAGCCTAGATGTCTTGAAAGAAAAAATGGTCATCGCGCCGATCCTAGTCTTCTCGGATTGAAAGAAGTAATTTCATGTGCATGTGGATGCGTCATGTATCACATTGGGAGAAGTGCTGATGTGGGTCGATGAAGGAGAATTGGATCACCTAATAGCATTTGCAAGCAGGAAATTGTTGAAGGCCGAAAAGAACTATTCAATGACAGAGCGCGAAGGGTTGGCTATGGTGTATGTGCTCCCGAACTTCAGACATTACTTGCTAAGTGGACACTTTAAGATGTATACAGACAATTCTAAATTAAAGTACTTGGTCAACAAGCCTGTGTTTGGGGGGGGGGGGAATATGCAAATGGCTGCTGTTGTTTCAAGAGTATGATTTTGAAGTCACTGTGAAGCCATGGTGATTGAATGCAGGGTCAAATCATCTGTCGCGCATTGAAACAGTGGAGGAGCCTACCAATTTGGAGGAAGGGCTGCTTGATGCTCAGTTCTTTGTGGTGTGCATTCCAAACAATCATTTTGCGGACATCATCCACTTCCTAACTACGGGAACAACTCTAGAAGGATAGATGAGTCAACAGAAGAAGGAATTGGTGGTACGCATGGCAAATTTTTCTGTTATTGCAGCTCACTTATATAAAATGGGATCGGATGAGATACTACGATGCTATGTGCCTGATTTTGAACGAAGAAGTATGCTAGCTGAAGCTCATGGAGGAGCTGTGGGGCATGGGAAAATAAATAGCGTAGAATATTTTACACATTGGGTTGTGGTGGCCAACATTGCATAAGGATTCCAAAGCATATTATAGGGTGTGCGATGCATGTTAGAGAACCGGTAGGACATTACAGAGGGATGAGCTGCCTTTGGATCTGTTGATATCATTGCAACCATTAGAAAAATAGGCAATTGATTTTGTAGAACCGATTTAGCCTCCAGGAAAGAAGATGGGTGCGCGGTACATCATCACCGTGACCAACTATTTGACCAGATGGGCAGAGGCATAGCCCATGAAAGACTATAGAGGGGCAACCACAATGAAGTTCCTATTTGAATATGTGTTGACCAGGTTCAGTTGCCAAAAGATTTTGATGAGTGACCATGGTATGCACTTCCTTAATGTAACAATCAACGCGCTGACGGAAGAATTCCAATTTTATCATCAGAAAAGTACGGCATATCATCCTCAGGCCAATGGGATGGTTGAAGCATTTAATAAGATTTTGGAGAATGCACTAACAAAGTTTTGCAATGCATAGAGGAATGATTGGGACGTGCGAGTACCAACGGTGTTATGGGCTTATAAAACTACTTGTAATAAGCTTACAAGTCAGACATCGTTTATTCTGGTCTATGGCATAGAGGTTGTGATGCCTATGGAGTATATTGTGCATAGTCTACACATAGCGATATTCATAGCAATGGAGGACTGCAGAGCCTTAGAAGAATAGCTCGCACAACTGACAAAGCTGGAGGAAGATCGATTCTTGGCTGGTTTCCATAAACAAGTTCAAAAGGAGCACAAAAAGGCATGGCACGATCAGCACATCAAACTGCACATCTTCAAGGTAAATGATTTAGTTTTATTATATGACAGCAAGTTTGATAACTTTCCATGAAAATTTTAGATGCATTGGCTGGGGCCATATGTTATCAAGGAGATTACCGATGGTGGAGCAGTTCAACTTGTGAAATTGAATGGAGATCCATTTCTGGGAAAGGTAAATGGAATCCGATTGAAGCCATACACCTGGGATCCAGCCAAATGACTATATGATGGTAGCATAGTCTTAGCACTCTAGGTAGCTGCAAGGAGGTGCGGGACTATAAACTACACTGCCCGGGTTGTAGAATTGCGTGATCAAGGGTCTACGCAAAACATGAGGATGTCACAGTACCAGAAGAAGCGCGAAGGGAGCTGCGCTATAGGGGTGGAGACTACACAGCGCAGGGAGAAAGTGATCGTTTCCATCACTGTTCATGATTTGACTACCAGAAGATGGTTAAGAGGAGCGGGTGGCCAGCATTTAATGCTGAAATCAAGTGTGAAATATTTGGAAATCTGTCGCCAATCTTGCATTTATGGATGGATTTTGGGGGGATGGTCAAACTTGAATTTGAATTCACCTATAAATTACAAGTGGTCATCCAGCGAGAAACAATTTTCATCCTGAGTTGTTTTGTTTGTTGCGTGAGCTCTTTGAGAATTTGCTTGCAAGCCCCATTTTTTATCAGTATCTTAAGTATGATCAGAACTTCATTAACAACTTCATGATTGCACCAGCTGAGGCCACTAGTATTGGGGGTGTTGTCACCTCTAAGGGAGTTTCCCCTAAGGTCATGAGTATGGAGGTGCCTGCAGTAGTGCCTAAGGTGCCGAGTTGGCCTAAGATGCAGCCTATGCCAACGAAATAGGTCCCTAAGCTGAAGAAGGATAAGCAAAAGAAGTCGATGCCAGTGCATGAATCACCGAGGAAACATGTAGCTACACATGCATAGTGGAAAGAAAAATCGAGTGCAAAGGAGAAGGGGAATGTGGTTGATCTAGAAGTAGAGGAGGGTGTAGAGGATATTGAAATTGAGGCGATGGACCCTATTTCAAAACTACCAGAGTATATCCCTCCGCAAAAGGGCAAGGTGAAGGTCTCGAAGGACCCAGATGTTGGAAAATTCTCCCTCAACACTCCCCTATTGCTAGAGAATATTACCTTTGAAGGTTCACACTTGGCGTTGGTCCTGCAATTGAAGATTGAAGGCTGGGATTTGGCAAACCTCGAGTGGTTCCTCCACCTTGATACTGACACCTTCATGCAGAGGGTTTTCTACAAGGAGTCTGGAGTCACCATGTTGGAGCTGATGGAATGGATTCTTGGAGTCAACAAGTCAGGGCTACTGAACTTGTTATGGGTGCCGCACTACCATCAGTCAAATATAAACCTAATAGTCATCAAACAATTGTTGTGCCTAGTACATGATGGGTGCCTGTGGCTAAATGAGCCAATCCCCATAACTGACATGTTGATCCACAGCATCACACTATTACCACACTCTAGGTTGAACTGATCCTAGGCGTTTGGCGAAAAGACGGGCAAGCATGACCTCATTGAGAAGATGAAGGACAAGTTAAAACTTGTCAAGAAACCGCGCGGGTATTCCATTTCCAGTATTACTGACCCCACGGTGAAGGTTGCCACTCAAATATTTGCTGGAAAAGTGATGAGAAAGTGTCGCGCGAACGAGGTGCTAGAACCAGTGGTTTCATTAGCGACTCAGTGCGTGGAGGGCATGCAATTCAACTGGGTGCGCTACCTGTGCAGTGAGTTCCTGGCGAACTGCAAAGAAGTAGAAGACCACAATAAGACATTTCATTATTCATGGCTATTACTCTCGATTGTGCTGGTCGCATGGGATTTGCTAGAGGACAGCCAATTTCCTCTGATCGAGACAGATTTTCCCAAAGCCACAAAGTTTGCATATTTATGGGCCACCAAGGACGTTGACTAAGTCAGGGAAAGCAAAGTGTTTTGGGTACTGATGGAGGCAATCATCTGTGTATCCATCAATCAAAAGCCACGGTTGTCACCAACCATCTTTGAGAAGATATCTAACTACGTGGAGTACAAAGTGGACTTCCACTGTGTTTACATCCAGGTGATAAAAGATCTAGATCAGAAGTGGTATGATCTTCCCTACTTGGCTACCGATGATGCCATTGAAGAGATCCTCAAGCGATGGCCCGCATATGGGCACACAACATCGGATTTAGCCGTCGGGACTAGCAAGTCCATAAAAAAGCAGAAAAAGGAAGCGGCCTGACTGAAGGTTCAATAGTTGGCAGAAAAGAGGAAGAAGGAGACTGAGGAGAAGGCCTGAGTAGAAGCAAAGTGTGCCACAAAGGAATAAGAAGAGCAGGAAGAGAGTGACTTTGACAGAAGTCAGAAATCTCCTTCACCCCAAACAAATGAAGAAGAGTGGTCAGAACAGGGCGGAAATGATCAAGAGAGCACTCCCTTCCATGTAAAGCGACATAGGGAATAGGAAAAGGAGGGATAGTGAAAGAAGACCAAAGCCTCCAAGTCGTCGCTTGATCCAATTACCTTGATAGAGGGCGACTTAGATGATATTGGAGATAAGGTAAGGGATATGACAGCAGAACTACTACAACAGTTTGAGGAGTAGTAGAAGCAGGCACCAAGTGCCATACGAGGAGTCTACGTGAGCTGCAGATCCAAACAACTAGACTCCAGGCAGGTGCAGGATAGGGTAACACTGCATCAACTACTTTGGTGTACCACTCAAGCAGTAGAGTTGGTTCGATCCTTGGATCTCCGGGCAGTCGCGCTGCCTGAAGGAGCTCTGAGGGCGGAGGTGAACGCTGACAAGGATGCTATCAACACTTTAAAGAATATTGTTCTAAACTTTCCCGCACTCCCCAATGAATTGCTTCACATGCTGCAAGCAGGTGTGATTGCAGAGATTCAGGCCCAAGAGCAGCGCGTGTTGAGCATGATCAATGAATATAGGGTCAACAATGAACAGATGTTCATTGAGAAGACAACTACGCTAGAAGCATGGAAGAAGGTTTAGGAGTAGAATGAGTGAACTGCAGCCATGGTAGCTGAAGCATGAGGAACCATTTCAGAACTGCATATACCAGAAGAGGCATCGTTGGAGGCTAAGATTAGGATGTTGTCTACAATTGTGTGCAAATGCAAAAACAAAAGTGGCCAAGGTTCAGTTTGAAATGAACCTGCAGATCACAGAGCTCGAGTTGAATTCATAGCCTTCAACTCCAACAGAGGTCAAAGAATAGAGTGAGGCAGCTGTAAAGGATGGAGTCACGATAGTAGATGTCATGGTAGCGGATTGCACCATGCTCTTTGAGCAGTCCATGGAGGTAGTCACGATGCTCCAACCGGATCCTAACTTGCAGAGGTTGAATACGGAAGCTCATGAGTTACATCAGAAGTATGATGAAGCAAGAGCGAGGGTGCACTCTCACAAAGGTTGGCTAAGCTACATGAGGCAAAGCGATTGCTCGAATAGGTGGAGGCAGCATAAAGCAAAGAGGTGGTCCTCAAGGCCAGATTGGGGCCTTGGATGGACGAGGCCTATGTTATCTCTACCACCATCAAGGAGAAGCTGGCGAGCCTACAGAGAACACAACAGAAGATAAAAGAAGACAGTGCAGGACCAGCAATAGAGTAGCTAGTGGAGCAGATCAGGTAGGCAGCCATATAGAGCACGACTTGTTGGGTGCAGGAATTGCACTTAAGCAAACTCCTCAAACTTAATTGTCAACCCGAGGGATATGTAAACTTAGAGACGAAGCACAGGCAATGCCAGAGATGGCATGAACCTTTATTATGTAAATTCATACTTTCTTAAATGGGAACTTGCAGAATGAAATTGGAAAGAGTAAAATTCAACTGAATCATCAAAGTAATCTAGCGTTGGAACAAGAAAGAATGCATTTGCAAAGGAATTGAAATAAAAAGACAATCACTCCAACTGATCAATATTTAATCACTGAGTATACGCTAATATTCCTCTTTAGTAGAAACACTTTAGTAGTCTCATAAAGTGGGCTCTTAAACCTACTTTCATAAAGGTTTCCTTCTTGCACTAGTCAGTCGTGCACTTATTGCAATTTGCTTGCACTACTATAGGCACAAAGATTTATGCAAGTGGTATAAGTTGTGTCTTACCAAAGATTCTTGATTTCATGGAAGGGATTGAACCTCAAGGGTTCTGAGCATTCATATCCTGTGACAAGAAACCAGTTCTTGCACTTGAGCAGAGTTCCTTGCACTTAGTTATCAATTCTAGGAATAAGCGTTAACTATTGCAAATGAAACTAATTGAAAAAATAACTTGCACATGTAAAAATAAATGTTTCTAATCTTAACTGCATGTAAAATGAAATTAAATAACCATAACTAGAAACAACCACTAAATAATTAACCTGCCATCTGCATATATATTACTTAGAAGAATGAAAAAAAAACATTGCATGAAAGAGACTAGAAATACTTGTTGCAACACACCAACGTGCACTAGTGCAGATTCATTTCTCCTACTTTGACCAGGCGAGTAAAACCAATCAAAAGGAATTGCATGAAAATAAATTGCAGAAAGGGAAAAGAATTAATCACACCAATTTGCACTGGTGCAGGCTCATTTCTCCTGCTTGGACCAGGCAGGGAAAACCAACGGAAATAAATAGCTTGAAACGAAATTGCAGGAAAGTAAATCTAACTAATTCACACAATGGATCCACTCATACTTTGACAAGAATATATGTGCATGGAAATAGAATTCAATTAAATCACACTTTAACAATAAGAACACATAAATAAATATGAAATCAAAAATAGGGTAAACGAGCTGGGTTGACTGGGCCCTAGCCAGCCACCTCGTTTCCCTTATAAGAAATGAAGCTACTCAGTAATTCAAATTAGACTCATTGGCCTACAAGAACAAATAATATTTGAAAGGCATGAGGCGAAGCTCCTTCTTTGTATTAATTCACAAAGGCAAAGTACATCGTGGAATACAGATTCTAGCCAGATTTGGGTGATAACAAAATATACAATATGTTTGGAACACAATGTTGTTATCTCTTCTATCTGTCGTCCCCCTAATTCTATCTGCATTCTATGATTTATAGACCATCAAGCCAAGGCCGTAACTACTAAACTTAGTACAGGCCATTCATTCAACCGTTTACATAACAAATGTACATTTTAGCCTCTCGACTTTTAAATATAGACAATTAAACTCACTGTCTGTGGAACAAATCTTCAGCTTCCATTCAAGCAATCTATAACTTCAGTCTTGTCTTTGGCTGCCTTTCACTGATTTGGTCTTCATGGCCAATGATGCACAAAATGTGATGGTGGTTAGGGAAGTCTGGATCTATTATGCAGATTCGTTGCACTGGCAATAGTGCAAGATCTGATCCTACACTTAAATCAGCAGTCACGTTAAGTGGCTTTATTTACCAAATATCTATCGGGTATAAGGATAAGTTACAAAAGTGCATTACAAGTAAGAAATATGAATTAAATAATTAATTAAATGTTAAATTGCAATAAAATATGAAAAATAAAGTACATGTGAAATATATCACCATGCTTAGACTAGTGGAGGATGAGAGTATGTGAAAAGGGTAAAACATAGGTAAATAGTTGTGGTTTATAAAGGAAAAAAGGAAAAGAATGTGGACAACTCAGGGGACTAACATCCTCCCATCCCTAATTTGTTGTGTGTCCTCACATAACTTTTTACCTGCTTCAAAAAACCTGAAAAATTTGAGTGCCTCACTTCAATCATGTACTGTAATATTGATGTCGGCCTGCACTAACTTGGACTTCTTCTCTTTGATCTTCAATTTCTTTGTCACCTTCTTGAGACACTTAAAACACTACAAAGCTCGATACTTCCACACCCTGACTTCTTTTTCTGCCTCTTGACCTCCACGGTTAATTCTTCCTTACTATGTTCCTTATCATCCTGTTCTTTAACCACAAGCTCTTCTAAATTCCAAACTTGGTGTTCCAGCTTGGCTATACGACTACTAAAATGAGAGACTTGTGTCTTCGACTCGTTCGGTGGAGAAATTTCAGTACCTTGTGCTTCCTTCTCTTTAACTGCTGTGCCAGGGGATTCAGTACCCTGTCGAAATTGGGACTACGCCATATCAGTATCCGACCCTTCAACCGAATCCTTGCTTGCACTTGGTTCTACTTTCTTCTTTCGAGGTTTCTGGATAAAATTAGCCAGCAAGGCATAATCTTCAATTTCTTCAAATTTTTTTCCTTTGGAGTGGACCGTCATGTCAGCAAGGACTAACAAATTATGCCCTTTAGAGGCACTTGTATGCACTGGAGAGGTATTCTGAGGGGAGGGGTTCTTCTTAACAGAGGTGCTGGTCACATTATTCTTCGGAGATGGGGCTTCCTCTTCTGATGTCTCTATGGGTCTCTTTCTTTTTTTACCAGTGTGAGAAGAACCTCCCACGTTCTTTTTAATCAGACCCCTACTTGTACTTGGCCTAGCAGGGTCCTCTATCCTTTTCCCGGCAGGTGTCTTCTTGTGTAACTACTCTAATAATGTTGCCCAGGTCAGGCCTTTGCCCTCCAACTCCTTCTTTACCAAGATATTGATTAACCTATGATGGTATAATTTTCGATCAGCCTAGTCTTCTCATCTAGTTTGCATGCCCTTGGCCATCCTCTCTAAACTCCTGAGCAAGAAGTGGGGGGAATTTATTTTCTATCGAAAGTGTTGGCCCGCTTTGAAATGTAGCAATATTCTGAAATTGTAAAAAAATGTGAAGGAATAGCGTCCCTCGCAAGTCAAAAACTTCTACAAAATATAAAGGATATCTCGCAATTGATCCAATAGGGCACTGCAGGGGATTCCCTTCTTCCAATTCACTTGCATTTCCTTGTTAATGACAAATCGGTGCCACCTCTTTTTCTCTAACTTCTGATTCTTGAACCATTGCTCACCAATGTTCTCTAACCTTGTGGCCTCTACGATGAATTCTTCTGTGACCTCGAACCTCAAGGGGCCAATTTTGACTCATCCATCCTTAAAACTCCTGGCAAATTGTAGGGCCACCTCACTATCGTGCCCATCAAACCTCTGTAAAAACTAAAGAAACCTTGATTCCTGCAATAGTGAAAGACTATTGTGGTATTCGTCAGTTTGCTCAACTTTCCTGAGGGGTGACGACTCACTTCTAATGGGCAACATCATTGCTTAACAGCTATGAACAGTCCAAATCTCTTCTGCATGAAACAAACAAGGAAGACAGATTCTTATGGATAAGGGCCCAACCATCCACCGCTCTTTTCCAACTCACCATCCAATCATTTAAATTATCACTTAATACATCCCTTGAATCGCCATGGATGCGTAGCATCTTTTGAAAGGTGTGCTGGACTGATTAGGGGTACTTTGCGACAGTGATTTAATGGATAGGTAAGGTAATGACTTCAAATGGAGGACATAAAGGATCATTTTGCAAGGGGTGTAATCATAGCCAAGCAATGGTTGCATAATCCACATCATCTTCATAATTCATTAAAAATTCCTTTTGAATTCATTAAAATGATCACGATTTCTAACCATAAACACTTTGTACTTAAATAATTTTCTCCCTAATTAATACATGATAACATAAAGTACTTAACAATCGAATGAAAAAACTTCTTTTAAATTTTCATAATAACCACTTCTTTATGATGCACGCTATATTGCATGGAAAAAAACAAAATGCATTATGTCTCTGACAGGGTGCGTGCTTGCACTGATCTTCTTACACCGCCTATACTGCGTTGCTCTGCTTGCACTATTGTATATTGTAACGTGCTTGCACTAGTGCAAGCAGAAAATTTGCTGAAGAAGAAAAAACAGGAAATTTTGGTAGAACACAGGCTAGACTTTAACATGACTTTCCTAACCATATGGAACATTTGATTTGCCATTTATTTGATGTTTCTGAGCACATCATTTTTCTCTTTCTACACTATATCCTGCAATAAGCTCATGGGGGAACAAAGAAGTGGGAAAAGGGAAAAAATTCAAAATGGGAAGGAAGTTTATGACAGGGATTCCAGGAACAGTACCATCAAGAGGGCATAAACAGAAGTGAGATAGGGAAAAAAATTCAAGGGATAAAAGTGGGATTTATGAAACGGATAGGGTGAATTCAGAAGAATATGGAAAGGTAATCATTCTGGGATTGAAGAATAAAACTAATGGGGAATTACGAAAATGGGATATGAAGAAAGGAAGAAAATTTTCGGGAAAGTCTGCCTGCACTAGTGCAAGAAAAAATAACTGCAACAACAATTAAATGTTACTTAAATAAAAATATCCATGCTAGTTACCCCAAACTTGTGTAAGGGTTGGTTCTGTTGAACTTGCTTCTTCTTGGTGGCAGCTAGCACATCTAAAGATCAACCAACATTCTCCTTTTATTAGAATTTTTTTATCTTCCCGCCAGCAAGTTGGTTTTCAGGTTGATCCTTCTGCAATCATGTCAGCAAATTGATTTTCATAATTACAGGAAAATATTAATTTTTTTACTATTTATATAATATATATTTATATATATAATTATATTAATATATATTATATATATATATATATATATAATAATATATATATATATATATATAATATATATATTAATATATATATATTATATATATAATAATATATTACATTTTGTTTTCTTTTTAGAAGAAGAAGAGTTCAGGTTTTCAACAATTTGGTGTTACCATCCATCACTACCATCCCAAATTGTTGTTGTACTTGTTGTGTAAATTCCTTCTTGGAAAGTGGTTGAAAGTATTTCTTTAATCTATGTCCATTCACCAAGAACACTAAGCTTTGTCCATCAATAGTTTTAATCTCTACTACTCCATTCTCAAATACTCAGACCACCTCATAAGGTCCCATCTAGGGTGTATGGAAATTTCCTTTGAAATATTTAAATATAGAATCATAAAGGAGTACCCAATCACCTGGGTGAAACTTCTTTTTCTGAATAGACTTATCATGCCACCTTTTGTGTTGTTGTTGAATCAATATGTTCTTTTGAACAACATCCCTTCAAAATTCATCCAACTCACTCAATTGAAGGAGACCCTGATGTTGCACTTCAGAGAGATCTAGCCCCAACTAAACTACAGTGTTGAAGGTTTTGATCCAGAATTCAATTGGCAACAGGACTTGTTTGCCTTATACCAGCTCATATGTTGTATGTCCCATGCTATTTCTCCAAGTGGTTCGGTATGCCCACAAAGCTTCCGATAATCTTTCATCCCAATCCTTTCAATGCATATTTACTGTTTTTGTGAGGATGGACTTGATGACTTTGTTCATGGATTCCACCTGGCCATTTTCTTGTGGGTGATATCACGTATATTTCCTATGCTAGATCTTATATTGTTCCATCACACCTTGCACTAGATTAGAAATAAATTGCGGACCATTGTTAGAAAAAATATCTATAGGCACACCAAATCTACTAAAATTTTCAATAAAAAGGAAATCGACAACAACCCTTTTTGTAGCAAAGGAAACAACTTTAGCTTCTACCCATTTTGTAACAAAATTTGTACAAACCAAAATATACTTAATGAAGTTGGATTTATTGGCCCTCTAAAATCAATAGCCCATTTTTCAAAAGGCTCAATCATAATTTGAGGGCATAAAGGCATCTTATTGGTTTGATTAGGCTGGCCCGTTCGCTAACAAATATCACACCGCTGGACATATTTTTTGGCATCCTTAAACAAGGAATGCCAAAAGTAGCCAGCGCACAATACCTTATATGCAGTCTGCTTATCAGCGAAGTGGCCTCCACAAGGTCCATCATTGGCAGATTTTAAAATGTTAGACACTTCTTCCTCTCTTACACATCTACGGATAATCAAATCTGGACCAGTGTAAAAGAGATCTCCTTGAATTCAGGAGTATGCAACACCTTTCTGAATAATATTACACTTTTCACGAGTGGACAATTGGGGTGGTGTCTTTCTAGTGACTAAATAGTTAGCAATGTCTGTAAACCATGGGGATTCTATTGACATAGCAAAAATGTGTTCATTTGGAAAATCATCATTAAGAGGAGTTACTTCACCAGGATTATTCAATCTTGAAAGAAGATCTTCTACCACATTAGATTTTCTTGGTCTATCAACAATGGTAATATTAAATTCCTGCAACAATAACAACCACCTAGTCACTCTATCGTAGTCAATGGTTTATTCATCAAATATTTAATTGAGCAATGGTCAGTATGTACAAAGACTTCATACCCTATAATATAGTGCCTGAACTTGTTAATTGCAAAAATCACAACTAAAAACTCTTTCTCTGTAACTGTATAATTTAATTCAGCAGGAGACAAATTCTTACTAATAAAATAAATGGCATAGGATTGCTTGTTTTCCTCCTATCCTAAAGTTGTGCCAATAGCCAAATCAGAAGCATCAGAGGAAATGTGAAAAGGTAGGGACCAGTTTGGACCTCTCAAAACTGGTGCCTGTACTAACTTTTCCTTCAATGTTTCAAAGGACTATTGGCAAGCTGTGGACCCAAAAAACTCACTATCCTTAGCTAGAAGTCGAGAAAGAGGGGTAGCTATCCTAGAAAAATTTTCAATGAATCTCCTATAGTAACTAGAATGTCCTAAAAAACCTCTTACTTCCCTTTGAGTCTTGGGTGTAGGAAGACACAAAATGATCTCAATTTTAGCTGAGTCAACCTGGATACCTTTATCAGAAATAAGATGGCCAAGCACCACTCTTTCCTTACACATTATCCTGCATTTCTTGTCACTCAAGGCAAGATGGGATTCTTGGCAGCGAAGAAGTACTTTTTCCAAATTTTTGAGAGCCTCCTGAAAAGAGTCACCAAACACAAAAAAGCCATCCATATAAATTTATACACATTCTAGATTAGCAGAAATATCCAAGACTACCCTTTGAAAGGTAGTCGGGGCATTACATAAACCAAAGGGGAGAACTCTATAAGGAAATGTTCCCTAAGGACATGTAAAAGTAGTTTTTTCCTGATCTTCAGGTGTAATCTGTATCTGGTTGTAACCACTGAAGCCATCCAAAAAGGAAAAGTATTTCTTTCCTACAAGGGTATCAAGCACCTAATCAACAAAAGGAAGAGGAAATTAATCTTTGAGAGCGGATTTGTTTAATTCTCAATAGTCAATACAAAATGCGCCATCTCCCATCTTTCTTAGGAACCAACACTAATGGAGAGACCCATTGGCTGTCAGAAATAGGATAGATGAAACTAGCTGTCAGAGCTGGATTCATACACCTTTGGGGTTGTCGGATAGGTCAGGCTCCTTCCTGAATGTAAATATGATGTGTATAGGTTTTAGGAGGAATTCCTTTCATATCCTCATAACCCCATGCAAAGGCACCAAGATGGTTCTGCAACAAGTTTACAAGTTGCTCTTGTTGATATGAGTCTAGATCTGAACTAATATGCAAGGATTTACCAGGGCTAATCTCAACAAGAGTAATATTAGGCTCAAGAACACTCAAGGGAGTGGTGAAAGGTAGCAGTTCAGAAGAATGAGAATCATGATTTTCTTGAAAATTTAGGCTGAAAATATGGCTCAATGGCTCAAAAGTAGGCATAGTGTCTAGATTATATAGGAAATCTTGAATCTCACCTTCTTTTGAAGAACCAGTATAATGATGTATAAGAGAAATGGACTGAGTCTCCTCATCACTGCTTTGATCCAATCATAAAGTATCTCGGAGGTCCTAAATGGATATGGCAAGAGGATATAAGGTAACTTTCTTCCTAGAATCTCCATGAGAAATATACATGTCACCAGAATGACATCCAATATATGCATCAACTGTAGCAAGCCATGGTCGACCCACAATCAAGGGATGTCCTCCTACTGGGTTCTTTGGCTGAAGCACAATGAAATCAACAAGATATTCCCAAGAATCTAATGCAATGATCACATCATCCAATACTCCTTCTAGCTTGATTTTAGATCTATCCACCAATTCAAGCACAGTGGGAGTAGGATGAAGATGAGATAACCAAAGTTGATCCATGGTTTGTTTATTCATGACATTAATTGTTGCCTCCAGGTCTATAAGAACATTAGAGACAAGGACATCACCAATCTGAACTGAGATAATAGGTTTCCGAGATTAGTATATTTCTCCATAGACACACATTCTATCATCAACTCTGCTACCCTACCAACAAATTGAATGGTTTGGGGTTCAAATCTCTTCCTCCCTAGTTTCTTGAGATAGAGTTCCTTAATGATCTTAGTACAAATTGGGATCTTTTTAATGGCCTGAAGAAAAAGTACCTTAATAAAAAGGTTCCTGAGTTCAGAAACCAAGCTATTCTCATAAATAGGCTCACTTCTTTCCACAACTAGCCTTTCTGGAAAGGGAGGCTAGTTGGAACAGGATGGTAAGGATTCAGAAGGTAAGGGAATGGGCTGCTTGGTGACAACTTCCGTAGAATGGTTAGGAGTCTCCTCCTCTCCTTTCTCTTCAACAATCAACATAGGTTGCTTCTGGTTTTCCCAAGTTACAGTCCTCCCCAATCTCAATTGGATGTCATGAACCCCAACTAGAATATACTGCTACCCGAATGGTAAAGGCGGGTTCGTTACATGGATCATTTGCACCGCTTTATTATTATTAGGATTGGGTATAGGTTGAGTAGGAAACTGAGGAGGTCAAAACGGTGGGGGTAAAGGAAATGGTGGAGAAGACTAACTCTGAGGTAAATATGGCTGAGGAATTCGATAAGGTGCATATGTAGGTGGATGTGAATGCATAGGTGGCTAGTAGTAATACTAAGGATGTTTTGGCCCTCTCCAACCTTGTTGCCATGGTGGAGAAGGTTGTCCATGCTGATATTGGTTCTCATACTGCCACTGCTAAGAAGGATTAGTGTTAGGATAAGAATATGCATGTGCATTATAACCAAAATAGTGTGGAGAGAATTCAAGAGCCATACCTGCACTTACCTGAGGCCAATTCCTCCTTGCTCCCATGGCATAAAAGTATTCAGCTTCAGGTTGTCCCCCTTTGACTATATCTTTAAGTCCTAGTATATACGGACACTTTTCCATGGTATGGTCTTCTGCACAAATAGCACACTTATTAGTTTCCTTCAAATTAAGAGGACACTCTTTAGGAGGATGCTTATCTCTACATTTAGGAGAGAAAATACATAATGACTCTTGTTCTTTTATAATTTTTTGCTGAAATTTCAAAGAGTCTAATTGTTTGCTAACAGCATTCACTATATCAATATTCATATTTTGCATTTTATTTTCTAGTCCAATAATCATAGCATCAATAAATTCGTTTTTTCTATTTCTACTCCGAATTCCTCTACCGGATCTATACTGATTCCTTGAAATTTCCTGCACAAATTCACAGATCTGATCAAAAATTTTCTGAGAAATATCACCTTGTCCTAATAGGTTCAAATTATTTCTAGCATGATCTGTAAGTCCACGCAAGAACAAAGTTCTAATAGTAATAGAATCAAACTTAAGCTTCGACCTTCGTAAAATATACAGAAATCTTTCTAAGTAATCCTCAAGAGTTTCATCATCATTCTGCACAATTGTAAAGATTTCATCTTGCATGTCCCGAGTTTTGCAATATTCTTGATATTTTGACAAAAACACTCTCTTCATCTGATCCCAAGAAGTTATGGTGTTCCCTCGTAACCCCATAAACCAGCACAAAGCTGAGTCTTTGAGAGTAGCAGGAAACAATCTCAATTTCTGAGCTTCAGTTGAATAGTCATAAATTCTACACAAAATATCAAAATTGAATAAAAAAGAGTCAGGATATTCATGAACTTTACCATGGAAATGAGTGAGAATAGATGGTGGAATATTCCTCACCTGTGCAATAGTATCGGGATCTACAATTGGAAACTCAAAAGTGGATTGTTCCTCATTTACCTAGTTTTCGCCAGTTCCTTCCACATGATCTTTATGATCTGCCATTGTTTCCCCTTCGCGCGAACTTCTCTCAACAAGCTGAGAAGATTGACTCTAGTAGTCTCCTCCTTCCCCTCTTTGGGATGAACCACACCTGAGCTGCTGTCACCATAGTCCAGGTGGATTGTTCCTACGTGATGGGTTTGAATTTTAGACTTCCTGCCAGCAGAAGAAGACACAATATGATTTATTTATTTTTGGATTTATCAGTATTTCCTTGGCCCTTAGTGGGCTTCGGACCCTTACATCTTCTAAGCATTCATCTCAAAAGAATAATAACAAAGAAACTTCTAATAAAATGCTGCAAAGAATACTCAACACCAGTAAAATTCCTTCAAAAAAAACTTTCCCAAACAATAGAAGCACACTGCAAAAAAATATAAAAGCAAACTTACCCCTATTGCATCAAACAAAAAATTCTTACCAGATCAAATTGCCTCCTAGCAATGACGCCAAAATGTTGCGTGCAAGAATTGCACTTAAGCAAACTCCTCAACACTTAATTGTCAACCCGGGGGATCCGTGAAATTAGATACGAAGCACAGGAAATTCCATAGATGGTATGAAAATTTTTTATGTAAATTCCTAGATTCTTAAATGGGAACTTGCAGAATCAAATTGGAAAGAGTAAAAGTCAACTGAATCACCAAAGTAATCTAGTGCTGGGACAAGAAAGAATGCATTTGCAAAGGAATCAAAATAAAAAGACAATCACTCCAACTGATCAATATTTAATCAGTGAGTATATGTTTATATTCCTCTTTATTAGGAACACTTTAGCAGTCTCATAAAGTGGGCCCTTAAACCTGCTTTCTTAAATGTTTCCTTCTTGCACTAGTCAGCGCTGCACTTATCGCAATCTGCTTGCACTAGTGCAAGCACAAATATTTATGAAAGAAGTATCAATTGTTTCTTACCAAATATTCTTGACTTCATGCAAGGGCTTGAACCTCAAGGGTTCTGAGCACTTGGATCCTGTGACAAGAAACCAGTTCTTGCACCTGAGCAGAGTTCCTTGTACTTAGTTATCGATTCTAGAAATAAGCGTTAACTATTGCAAATGAAACGTAATTACATAAATAACTTGCACATGTAAAAATAAATGTTTCCAATCTTAACTGCATGTAAAATGAAAGTAAATAACCATAACTAGAAACAATCGCTAAATAATTAACCTGCCATCTGCATATATATATTACTTAGAAGAACGGAAAAGAAACATTGCATGAAAGAGACTAGAAATGCTTGCTACAACACACCAATGTGCACTGGTGTAGGTTCATTTCTCCTGCTTTGACCAAGCAAGGAAAACCAATCAAAAGTAATTGCATGAAAATAAATTTTGGAAAGGAAAAAGAATTAATCACACCAACGTGCACTAGTGCAGGTTCATTTCTCCTACTTTGACTAGGCGGGGAAAACCAATGGAAATAAATTGCATGAAAGGAAATTGCAGAAAAGTAAATCTAACTAATTCACACAACAAATCCTCTCACAGTTTGACAGGAATATATTTTCATGGAAATAGAATTCAATTAAATCACACTTTACAATAAGAACACATAAATAAATATAAAATCAAAAATAGGGTAAACGAGCTGGGTTGGCTGGGCCCTAGGCAGCCAGCTCATTTCCCTTCTAAGAAATAATGCTACTCGGTAATTCAGATCAGACTCATTGGATTAAAATAATAGATAAGATTTGAAAGGCATGAGGTGGAGCTCCTTCTTTCTATTAATTTGCAAAGGCAAAGTATATCGCGGAATACAAAGTCCAACCCAGATTTGGGCGATAACAAAATATACAATATGTTTGGAACACAATGCTGTTATCTCTTCTATCCACCATCCCCGTAATTCTGTCTACATTTTGTGATTTATAGACCTTTGGCCCAAGGTCGTAACTACTAAACTTAGTATAGGCCATTCGGTCAACCATTTACATAACAAAATTCAGATTTTAGCCTCTCGGATTTTAAATATAGACAATTGAACTAATTGGCCGTGGGCCAAATCTTCAGCTTTTGTTCAAGCAATCTGCAACTTCAGTCTTGTCTTTGGCTGGCTTTGGCTGATCTGGTCTTCGCGGCCAACGATGCACAAAATGTGGAGGTGGTTAGGGAAGTCCGGATCTGCTGTGCGGATTCGCTATGCTGGCAATATTGCAAGATCTGATCCTACAATTAAATCAACAGTCACGTTAAGTGGCTTTATTTACCAAGTATTTACCAAGTGCATTAAAAGTAAGAAATTTGAATTAAATAATTAATTAAATTCTAAATTGAAATAAAATATGAAAAATAAAGTACATGTGAAATATATCACCATGCTTGGACTAGTGTAGGATGAGGGTATCTGAAAAGTGCAAAGCGTAGGTAAATAGTTGTGGTTTATAAGGGAAAAAAGGACAAGAATGGGGACAGTTTAGGGGACTAACATGGGTGATGTAGTAGTGGTGCAAGTTGAGCTAGGAGGTCTACACAGTAAGATATCTGTGCCAGTAGAGTGACTCGAGGGCGAGTCATGATATTTGTGTTGGGGCCTATTGGGATAGGGTCCCCTATGGTTAATTTTGGGGCAGAAATCCAAAGTTTTTGTTATGTAAAGTGTAAAGTCTCCGCAAGTTGTGTTCATGGAGCATGTAGATAGTAAAGTGTCATAAAGGGCTTTTCCCTTATTTTATCTGAGTTGTGTCAGCTTTAGTAGATCTATACATGGTCCGCGGACCCTAGGATTATATAAAAAGGAGAGTCTTAGAGAGTCTAAGGTAGTTAAGTTCATGATATTGATGAAGACGAATGTAAGGGGTCAAAAGAAGAAAATAGTGAAGAGTCTTAGAGTAGAAGATAGGCTCTTCAGCTTACTGCGCAGAGGCCTAAAGTAGAGTCCATCGCTGAGTGCACAGACCCCTGGAGATGAGTGTGCAGGGAAGTGTTGAGTCTGTAAGTAGAACTGAAGTATTAATAAAGAGATTATTCCAGAAATATTGGTGTTCTGTATATTTACTTTTGTTATGAATGAATGGTTTATGTTATTATGAATAATGGGGTTATGATTTAATATTGTATTGATGCGTGATTCTACATGTTTTACACGGTTATATGAACACATGTAATAATAATTGTTTACGTAAAGAATATCTTGTTGCATGTTAACGATATAAAACACTTAAGTTGATCTTGGTAATAATGGAATTAGGAATAATCATAAAGGTGCGTAAGCAGTTGACTTACCAGTTTAGGGTCTGCAAAAGACAGTCATAGACCTTCATGGAGGTATAGAATCTGATTAAGAGAAGTTATATTGATAAGCCCTCGGGGCTTATCGATCTACGTGAAAGAATTGTTAGGGCATAAAATGATATCACACTCATCTCTGGGTGTTGAAACTTGGTTCTAGCATCCCCCCATACTTCTTTGGGTGAGACTTCAATCCCCACTCCGTGGGTTGGTGCCGAAAGGGCCAGTAGTGTAGGGATTAGTTTGGAAAAAATAAATATGAACCTCGGTCAAGACCCACTAAGCCAACACCGACCTATTCATTGGGTCTAGAGAAACTATAGCAATATCTCTATGGGTCCTCCTCAATCAAATGAAATGCCTCGTGGATCCAATTGAACTAAACTCTCATGCAGTGATCCTTCAAAATATAGTGTGGGTCATACGAATTGTAGCTTCGGAGGTCGAATGGCTACTTCCTCATCAGTTCTCCTTTGACGTCCTCTTGCTTGATACTCTGAATCTCATATAGTCCACTTTTGACACAATAGCATCTTAATCCAAGTATTTAAAGACCTTAAATACTTACCTCGTGGCCCCTTGAAGAAGCGGTGCTCTGCTTCAGTGTAACTGACCGAGGTATCGACCACGAATTCTGTCATGAACCCTCCTATGATACAATCAAGCCAATGATCAAGAGCGTATGCGATCTTATCTTTTCAGGTTTCTAATCTTCGCACTAACTCCAGGGTCCAGATAATTAGACTATCAAGCCTCCACCTCCCTTGGCTGCCTGCCAACTTCGTGATCCACTCGTATAATTCAACAAGGAAGGAAAGGTAGAAGATTTCGTGTATCTCTATGTATAGATATCTGTCCAGCCACTATTCTTTCGTCAATCACAGATTCCTATTTTCTTGCGCCAGGAATTCGTGGATCTTTCTATCCAACCAGTCTTCGATCTCTTTCTTATTTGGATTCCAATGATGCGACATCACACATCTCATTATGCAAATCCTGGTCTCGCAACAGAACCATTTGTTGGCTTGATGGGCTCTGCCCCAGGTTCAGTGTTAAGTAGCCAAGAAAATCCCTACACTACTGGCCCTTTTGGCATCAATGCACAGAGCATGGACTGAAGCCTCACCCGAAGCAATATGGGGGGATGCAGGAACCAAGCTTCCACACCCTAAGATGGTAGCGATGTCACTTTTAAACCTTCACTCTACCTTCGCGTAGATCGATAATCCCTTTAGGGCTTATCAATGTACTTCTCTTACTCATCCTTGAAGCCTCTACAAATGTCTCTGATTGTCCTTCATGGACCCTAAATAGCCAATTCAGATGCTTACACGCCTCTGTAATTATCCTTACTTCTATGTTGACCCAGATTAGCTTAAGTATTGGTTAACTTCAACATGCATTATTATTATCGTGTGTAAACAGATATTCTTACCTACATTCATATGAGAAATTAAAATACATAGATTCGCGCATCAATATAGCATTAATTCATAAACCCAATATTAACCATAACATAATTGCAACATTCATAACAGAAGTAAAATAACCCATAAACATATATCTCCAGAATAATTCTCTTTATTGATGGTTCAGATCTTCATTACAAACTCTAACTTCCCTACACACACAGCTGTAGGGGTCTGCACACTCAGTTGCAAACTTCTACCCTATGTCTCTATGCACTCACCTACAGAACCTCTTCCTACACAAAGACTCTTCTCTCTTATCTCTCTCAAACCCAAAAACTTACTTAGAACTCTACCAAAAACTTGCCTTAGACTCCCTTTTTATACATTCCCATGGCCTGCAGACCAAGGGTGGATCTCATCAAGTCGACACAAACTATCTAAATTAAGGGTGAAAACCCTTTTTGACTATTTACATCTTTGTGCTCTGTGACCACCAAATTCGAAGACTTTACATTCTTTACACAAAACTTGGGCCTTTAGCCCCAAAGCTTGGGCTTTTAACCCCAAAATTAACCCCATGGGACCCGTTCCCAACATGTCAAAAAATAAATATGACCACGTATTGATACACTTTCCTCAGTATCTTCATCTTGTAGATCTGGTTGGTTGTAAACTTGAATCGAGCTAGCTCCTTTACCCAGTTCTTCAGAATGTCTCTGGAGTTAACACTGTTGTTGGGTAATCTTAATGGAGTCTTCATGATAGTCACGGGCTCGGAAATATCATACATCTCACTGTAATCTCATGCCTAGAAGGTTGCAAGATTCATCCCACTGACACTGCTCAAGGTCATCATCTCAAGATCAATGTGAGAGACGATCTAGTGTATCATGTCCACGCATGGGAACACAGGGTATTTGCATGCAATCTAGTACAAGCTAGACTTGTGAATGTTCACATACACCTGACAGTCTTCAAGGTCTTCCCCAAAATTGCCTACAAATATTTGATTGACCTCTTGCCACTTCAGTTTGATGTTGCTGTCTAGATACAACTTTGTATCTTCATAGATTGGTAGACTAGAGGACACTCGCTCAACTGCTGCTCCAATTGCATATCCATCATTGTCCTATGTTCCCGCTCTCTTGGAGGCCATTGACCTAGTACTACTAAGGGGAAAATGAACACCTGAAATATCTGAGGACAAGCAACATGCATGGCAAGAAATATGTCAGTGAAAACCAAAGAAAATTCGGGGAATGGCATAGCACATACCTGGAAACCTAATGGGAAAGATTGCAGAATTTCTTCTAGGAGGCTGGGTGACTGGCTGCGAGAACTGTGCAAAAGGCAGTCTGGGTTGTCTGGGAGGCAAGACTGGCTATTGGATGTTGGGATTGCACAATGTGCAACTCCATCTGGGAATGACTGCAGGCTCATGGACTGTATTGCACAATTTTCTGGGCTATCAGACATTACCCCTCAAAAATGTACAAAACAGTATTGGAGGACAGTGTTGGGTAGAAATGAACATTTCTGGAGAGGAAGACAAAGCCTTCCTTCCCCAGATTGCGCAATGTTGTCTCGGTGAAGGCAGAGACTAGACCAAGGTTCGCCAGACTCACCGATGAGAAACTAAAAGCAAATAAGACAGTAAATGCAAGGCGACACTAAGTGAAAGTAGAAGTGATTGATAGTGCATGAAAATGTGAATGAAAGATTCAGTAAATAGATCAACATGCATGTGGGTGAAGCGAGTTTCCGAATCGGTGACCATTTGTGCAAAACAGTTTCATGCATGCGACATTAGTGAGATAGCAACAAAAAATAAAACAGAGCTAGGACAAGCTAGTATACATGTAAATGACAACAAGCATTCAAAGAAATCAAGCAAACAACACTCACACAAGTGAATACACAAAAAGCGACAGAAATGTTGAAAGAGACAAGTTGAGGCCAGTTACCCATAATAGCTGAGTTGGATGTGTCGATGAGTCTTGGATGTGCTATGGGATGTTAGAGCTCCAAGATCGATGTGAAAGAATGAGCTTTGATGCGTCGAATAAATAAGTTTTGAGCTCAGGGCGCGCATGCCACAAATTTAGGAAAAAGCGACACTTGGAGGAAAGTTTCTAAAACAACTTTGCATATAACCTCCAGTGGCTAAAGATAGCTCCATGAATCATGGGATTCCTTTTGCATGTTTACTTTTTTTATTCCAGGGAAAAGCAATCTATGCATGCAAGTCAAGTTTCCTCAGTCCTGGGTGGAACTGGTCAACCAAATTGCTTATGCATGTGGATGCTCAACTGCTTGAAGGAAATGCATATTTATGGCTGGGAAATGGGCTGGATGCCCAAGAGATTTGCGTAATTTCTGGGTAGACCAATTGATTGCTCCCCAGATTTGTGCAAATTCTGGGCTGAGTAGCCCTGCTGGGGAAAATTGCACAATTTTCACTATGAGTGTTGACTGACATATTTGTGCAATTTTGGAGCCCAATAGGCTGCGAGAAAGGATTACGCAATTTCTGGAGGGAAGGATAGTTGCCCTCTAGAAATGCGCAATTTCTTAGGGGAGCTTATTAGCCTATAGCTAAACCAAGTACGGGTGATCAACCTGTGAGGGTAATGCATCAAGTTGTGATCAACAGGCTGCCTTTGTGAAAGCAAAACACTGAAGCTTGTGTACTTGACGAAGCAAGACAAGGTGTTGTGAAAGGTTGGTAGGGGGGCTCCAAAACGAAGCTAAGGAAAAATTTTGGAGGGTGGTTGTAGCCTCTACAACACTTGGCGACACATTGGTAGAACTTCAGCTCTCTAAATGGAACTTGTTCATGAAAAGCAACTCTAACACCTACAAAAGTATTGTGCAGTTCTCAGCTCATCTTGGTTTCACACTAGCTTGATTGTAATATGTAGCATCTACCAAACTCTTGGTCGATTGATACACATTCAAAGCCAAGGAAACACAATTGTTTTGATTGTGGTTGAAGGGTATATTGGGGCACAAGCACTATAGTCATCAAATTCTTAGTTTCATCTCTGCTGGTGCTTCGCTACCAGCAGGCCTAGACAGTACCCCAGTGGAGTCAAATAGGAACACAAGCATGGCTCCGCTGCCAGCGAGCCTAGTCAATACCCGGTGGAGTTACTCGCATCACCTCCCTGCACAGGAAGCCTTTCTCTTCTTTCACCTTATTCAGTCTCATTTTGAATTTTTTTACTTTTCATTTTTTCATAACTGTGCAGATCACTTATTCATTTCATAGGCAGAAGAGGGATCCCGACTTAATGAGAAAAGAAGAGGTTGTTCTAGCAGAGAAGTAGTTTATTTTATCTCTGACATGCATGTTAAGGTTTTCCTCCTCACCTTACTCTACTTGACTGAGATGACAACGGTTAACCCAAAAACAACCAACTAGAGAAGGTGACACTAGCTAGCATGCAAGCATTATGTTTTCACCAAGGTTCACTTCGAATAGTACATATTTTCCTTCACTGTATCATGGACTAAAAGTAACAAGTTCTTCATACAGATGCAAGATGATAGATAACCAAGTAGTGATAGTTGTACAAGCCCTCTTGTACTTCACCCAGCTCGTTTCAAGAGTCACACATGGTTTCATACGAAACTAACCTATGAACAAAACAAGTGAACTAACAAACAACAAAAAAAACAAAAGCAAGAGTAGAAGCGAAAGAGAAAACAAAGTAGGTAAGGAAACAAGCAAGAAAACAAACAAACAAACAAAGCAAGTAAGCAAACAAGCATGCAAGCAAGATGACTGAAAGAAAAAACTACTCCTACTCCTAAACTAACGGTGCATGGACCTAATCATGTGAAGTGATACTTCCAATGTAGCCACCGGTGCATTGGTTGACCCATTTTGGTGAATGCTTGGTCCACGAGCAAACTAGTTGTGCGAACCAGCAAGCAAGAAAGATATAACAATGAACACAACCACACCTTGTATTTCAAAGTGTCCATAGGACATAAGTGACTGCAAGCACATGACTAGCAGTCCATGGACTTATCATGGTGTTGTGTGACACTGCGTGCAACTTTGAAGGATAAGCACACTCTTGACTGTGACATACAAGCAAACTAAAGAAACAAAGATAACTTGTGTTGTGCATGAGTGCCTACAATGTAATATTCCTCCAATGCATGAGCGATGGGATCGTGTAGTTCAAGCAGAAGAAGTATGATCTATGTGTGAGATTGATCCTCAATTCATACAGATGAGTGATGAGGACCCTTGGGTGATTGAACAATTTCATGATCGGAAGTGAGACTAACCCCAAGAGAGCGAAGGCCTGACATAACCATTAGCTTGGGTTGAAGTGCCTCGTTAGTCTTGGGTGTTTCAAATTCATCATCAGGTAGGTCATCATAAATTGGTGGCTTTGAAAGATCAACTATGATATATTCATGATCATGATAAAATATCGAAGTAAATGGATCACAACCGCCACGATCAGAAAAATCAATGATTTCATCGGCATCCTCATGATCTGATGAATCAAATAGAAGAGTAGATGAAAAGAAAGAAAACTCATCCTCTGTGATTCTGGAAAATACAGATGAAAGTTCAAGTGGATTTTCCATGAATAACTTATCCTCCCCATTGTCGAATAACGGACCAACATCCGAGGAGTCCTGTGAGTGATCAACAATGGGTGCATCCGTGGATGAAGACACACATGCGAAATCATGGATGGAAAATTCACCAAATATGTTAGGAAAGAATGGAGGGGGCTCAAACAGAAAGGAGTCATCCTTCACCGAGCGTTGATGCTCAAGCTCCCACTCATACTCTTCATGAGTGAGAGTGCATGTCGGTTGTGCAACACCAACTCCATCAATGGCTTGTTCCTCATTCACAACAAGTGAAGAGTCTGAAATGGAAGAACACAAGATAGTATCATTTGGAGGAACAATCGAGTGCGAAGATAGAGGTTATGGAATAGTACGTATATGAGAACTCGATGGACTCACAACTAAATCTATGCAAAAATTAAGGGAAGTGATGTTGGGAGGATGTGAAAACTGAACAAGTGAGTGAGCATGATGCTCAACATCACTTGGTAGTGGTGGAGCTATTGAATGAGGGGATGGCAGACAGTCAGTCGAGACAGTAGCCACATCCACATGAGATTTTTCAGCTCCAACAGTGAAGAATGTTGAGTGAGGCTTGATTTCAAACCTCTTCTTGGGATGGGTAGATTTCTTAAGCCAATGCTCGAACCAGTCCCAAAGATAGGCAAATTTCATTTGGCTCCTCAGAGCCTAAAATTGCAAGTCACAAAAGCGCTACCAAAAATCCATGAACGATTCATGCAAAGTCTTATGTTGTTGTAACAGTTTTTGGTCAAGATGGTCTTGATCAAAATGATAGAAAGTGTCTTCAATGAGATCACAGAAGTGCTCAAGTGAGTGCATGCTGTCATTTGGTAGGTTTTATAGCCATTAAAGTGGAGATTCACAAACTGTGTATGCAAGAAGCAAACTGGCCTGTTCGTCAAAACACCCATCTTCCTCATGAAGCATGGAAAGAAAGCCATGTAAGTACTCAAGCCAGGCCACTTCGCCTTCAGCATCATATGTATAAGTGGATAAGTGATCGAAAAAATCCCTCATGATGGTGACATATTCATGATTCAAAAAACATTGAGGAGGGAGAAGAGTGCATGAAACCATGAAAGATATGCAAAGGTTCAAAACTAGATGAGAGGACACAGTGTGTGATCTGGCCCTCCTTCTAGCCCCAGAAATGTTGACAGTGTTGGATACACCAACATGTCAATGAGATCTCCCCAGTAATATGTCCCAATTAGACCTCAAATTGTTTGGTGTAGGAGTCCCAACAATGGGTCGTATGGTAATGCCTTGACCTCAATTTCACACAGAGGCAAGTAAATTAACTTTGTTGGTAGCAAGGGTGTCACAGCTACATTGAGTCAAGGAAGGTGCATGAGAGGTTCTAACACATGTGGGTTGAGATGAGTGCACCCCTTAGTAACCTGTAATAGTACACGGATGGGAAGGGAACACACGAGCAAAGAAACATCACAAGTTGGAAAGAAAGTTAGCTGGAAATCCAAAGTGATGGTTAAACTAACAACACATTTCTGAAAGATTCATACATACTCATATAGAATAGTCCATACATGCATGTGTAAGAAAAAACATACAGATGCCATTTAGAGTAAACAAGATAGCTAGAATACAATACAACATATGCATGAAATGTGTTGGCTCCTATTATATAAACAAGTGTAAGTTCCAGTCATACAATACATCCATGTCCAACCACTAGCTCCAATAGTGGAACGTTACAACCACATCCACCTTCTCCTCCAAAGAGATGTACTAGCTCCATGCAGTAGAGAAGCCAAGGCGTGTTACAATACTATCCAAGCTCTCTCCAAGATAGTCTTATTGGAAGCTTGGTTGACCAAAAGCCTATACAATAAGCTATGAGGGACTATTTATACAAAAGGGTGGGGTGATCCTTAATATTCCCCTTTGTGACATTTCAACCACCCTCGTGACTCTTCACATACTCTATGATTGTTACATCCAACTATTGACACTTAACTTACACTTGACATGACTTAACATTACAATGCACATGTACCCATGTGAACAAGATGGCTTGAGCAAGCCATGCTAGACATCACTCTGACTTAGACAACCATGGAAGTCCAACTACTCAACATCTTCATGTTGACTAACAGTAACATACTGATGCCAAGTGTGCTCCACAGTGACATCCGTCTGAAACCTGACTCTTACCTCCATAGCATCCGAGTACACTGCTCGGGCTCCTCTATCCAACTCATCTAAAAGCATGCGCATTATTGCCTTCAATGTGGGTGGACTACCTACATACTTGTGCATGATGTTTGCACTGATGGGTAAGTCTGGGCTGGTGGCAATGCACATCAACTCGTCAAAGTACAAGTCAAGCTCTAGTTGGACTTGTTTCTTTTTCTTTGCATGGGTGAGAATCCCAAGTGATGGGATTGCATGTGTGCACACCACAACATCCATACTCTTGAATACTTGTGCATGGGAAGCCTGTATGCCAGTGATGAACTGTGGGAGCTCTTCATAATTCCAGATCTGACTCCAAATACGTGCCTTCAACTCGACCGTATTGGCCCTCATCATCTTAGGCAAGTGAAGTGGGTCACCCTTGTACTTACTCATCCATGAATGTATGTCATCAACAGCAACATGCAAGTTCATCAATATATGTGCTCTTCTAGTACATCGTTGCTTCCATCCATTGAGATGAATGACTTCCTTGTGCACGGTACCAAACTTGGAGTACAATGCTCACATAACTGTTTCAAGGGACAATACTTCATCTAGTATTGCCTTCTTCAGTTCAAATCAAGCAGACATTGTCACCAAGTCTCCTCCTTGCTTGGTCGTTTGTAGTTCCTTTGCCATTCGCTTATTCTCAGCTATCAGAAAGAAAACACTTGAGCTAGTGGCTTTGGCTTACACTCTGGTTGCATCGGCCAAGGTAGCTAGATGTTTGTGTACATCGGTCATGATCACTCATTCTTCAACTTGTGTAGGAGATGTATGATCCTTCAGAGTTGACACTCTACGAGACTACACAACTCTATGATGAGATTCGTCAAATGAGATGTTGTGCATCTCTCCTTCCATTGATCACCAAGGATCTGAGTGCCTCCTTGTTCATCTAAGACTTGCTCATCATCTGGATGCATTGAAGCGAGTGAGTTTACCTCTTTGCTGTGAGGCATGAGGTCGGTGTCTTGTCCCAACTCTTGTTTCTCCATGTCTTCATCCAACTTTTCAAGTGCTTGTTCTATCTCATGAGCGAAGTCTTGCTCCTACGATGGTTCACCATGTTCGCCTAATGCCAACTAATATGCAAATCAACTACTTGTACGAGTGATGCTTCGTCTGTTTGCACATGTTGCGCCCCCTGTTGTATCTATTGCTATTGCGCTTCCCTCTCCTGTTTGTTCAGCTCTTGTTCTTTTCAGAGTTGCTCCCTTAGCTCATGCAACTCCTTCTCTGCTTCTTCCATTATCTTCTTATCCCTCTTCCTTCACCCAATTTTCATGTCATGTTGGTGCCTCTTTCCCTATATAGCCATAGCTTCTTGTTCTACAAGTGGATCTACTCGAAACTTACAGTTTTTCTCCTCCTCCGTGCGAGCGAGAATATTCCTCTTACCTTTGTTGCGCACTGGTATGTGTGTCTCTACTGCCACTACTGCTACTGGTTCTCTCCATGATGCTGCTTCATGTTGCTTCACTAACCACTCCACAACAAAGTCGACCTATTCATTGGGTCTGAAGAAACTGTAGAAATATCTCCATGGGTCCTCCTTGGCCCAATGAAATACCGTATGGATCTAGTTGAACTGAACTCTCGTGCAATGATCCTTCACAATACAATGTGGTTCATATGGATTGTAGCTTTGGATTTCTAATGGGTACTTCTTCATTAGTTCTTATTCGACATTCGCTTACTTGATACTCTGAATCTCATATAACCCAATCCGCAACGGAAGAGCGAGCTAAGGTGCCCTCTTCTTCTGGTGTAATCTAGGTGTCAATCCTACCAAGATGTGATATGCTACTTACTGCATGACAAGTACGTCAAAGGAAAACTTTTTTAGAACATGCGGAGGCTTCTCCGTGTTGAACATTGGGATGAAGGTGTCGAATGGTGAGGCATACCAATCAGTAATACCTATCAATGCCTCCATTGCTTCCTTTGACATGCAGGGTGGATCCTATTCAAATATCATCTTGTACACTGGGATGACAAAATGATTGGACAGCCATGTGATTACTCCTTTGACACTTCATTCGGACAACAACTTGAAATACATGTTCACAACAGTCTCCACCGGTGATCTTTCCCACTCCAAGCCCGAGAACTACTGTCGGCCATAGATTGCATCTAAGATGTAGGCGGACATGTACATCTCTACATGCATACCTCCAAGTGACTTTCAAGCCTTCATTACTTGTTCCTTTAGCTAATGAGCTAGCATGTCATACCAGTTACATGGTTTCCTCTCTAGCCAGTTGGTTCAGCGTGATCACCCAACTTTGTTGGAAGGTTTCCGTGCTTGCTTGGGCATACAGTTGAAAAGAAAATATGACAAAGTATTTATATGCCTTCCTCAGTATCTTCGTCTTGTAGATCAGGTTGGGTGTCAACCTGAATCGAGTAGACTCCTTTACCCATTTCTTAAGAATGTCTCTACAGATACCACTATTGTTGGGTAAGCTGAATGGAGTCTTCATGACAGTCATAGGCTTGAACATCTGATACATCTCATCGTAATCTCATGCCTAGAAGGTTGTAAGTTTTGTCCCACTGAAACTACTAAAGGTCATTGTCTCGAGATTAGTGTGAGAGATGATTCAATGTATATGTACGCGCATGGGAATGCAGGGTATCTGCATGCAATCTGATGCAAGATAGACTTGTGAATGTTCACATACACCTGATGGTCTTCGAGGCCTTACTCAAAAGTCCCTGCAAATTTTTCATTGACCTCTTGCCACTTCAGTTTGATATCCTTGTCTAGATACAACTTTGTATCTTCATATATTGGTAGACTAGAGGACACTCTCTCAACTACTGCTCCAAATGCATTTCCATCAGTGTCCTATGATCCCACTCTCTTGGAGGCCATTGATCTGGTATTACTAAGAGGCTGATGAACACCTGAAAGATATGGAGACAAGCAACATGCATGGCAAGAAATATGTCAGCGAAAACCAAAGAAAATTCGAGGAATGACACAACACATACCTGGGAAACTAATGGGCAAGATTACACAATTTCTTCTGGGAGGTTGGGTGACTAGCTTCTAGAACTACATAAAAGTATGGGCTATATGGGAGGCAAGACTGGCTACTGGCTGCTGGGATTCTGTAATGCGAAATTCCAACTGGGAGTGATTGTAGGCTAAGGGACTGCATTATACAATTTTCTGGGCCAACAGTCACTGTCCCTCATAAATATGCAAAATAGTCTTGGAGGATAGTGCTGGGAAAAAATGCGCATTTCTGGAGAAGAAGACAAAGCCTTCCTTCCCCAAATTGCACAATGTTGTCTCGGTGAATGCAGAGTCTGGGCCAAGGTTGTCCAGACTCACCGACGGGAAACTGAAAGCAAATAAGACAGTGAATGCATGGCGACACTAAGTGAAAGCAGAAGTGATTGACAGTGCATGCAAATGTGAATGAAAGATACGATAAACAAATCAACATGCATGTGGGTGAAGCAAGTCGCCGAATCGACGACTATTCGTACAAAACAGTTTCATGCATGTGACAGTAGTGAGATAGCAACAAAAATTGAAACAAAGCTATGAAAATCTAGTATACATGTAAACGGTAGCAAGCGTTCAAAGACATCAAGCAAACAAAACTCACACAAGAAAATACACAAAAAGCAACAGGAATTCTGAAAAAGACAAGTTGAGGCCACTTAACTGTGAATAGCTGAGCCGGATGTGTCGAAGAGTCCTGGATGTGCTGTGGGATGTCAGAACTCCAAGATCAATGCAGAATAATGAGCTCTAATGGGTTGATTAAATAAGTTATCAGCTCATGATGTGCATGCCACAAATCTAGGAAAAAGCAACACTTGGAGGAAAGTTTCTAAAACAACTTTGCATGTAACCTCTAGTTGCTAAAGACAGCTCCTGAATCATGGGATGCCCTTTGCATGTTGCCTTTTTCTATTACACAAAAAGGCAAGCTATGCATGCAAGTCAAGTTTCCTCGATCCTGGGTGGAACTGGTCAACCAAACTTCTCATGCATGTGGCTGCTCAACTGCTGATCCAGATTTAAATGGGCATGCAATAAAGTACAGAAATAACCATAAATACCAAGATGCAGTAGAAATAATACTTCATTTCATTAATGTAAAATACTAAAATATTCTTACAAATAGAAATGGAAATAAACTAGTTAGGGCGAAGGTAGCTTATCTAGGAGAAGATATGTGGCAGTTACATGCCTCTGAACTATGTTACAATGAGGCTCGAAGGCCTATTTATTGTTGAGAAACAAGGGAAAACCCTAAACATCCAAAAACCTAACCCTATGAGATGAACACCAAATTTTGGGCCCTGTTTGGGTAAATTGGTACATCAACTTCCCGGGGTCGTAACTTTGGCATACGATCTCCATTTGATGCACACAATATCTCACTAGAAAGATCTATTCGAGGACTACAACTTTCGGATGATAAACATTGGGCCATGGAGCCACGTTGCTCCTATTTTTCCCAAAAAATGTCGTTTAGGGCCTCAAAATGGCTCCGGAAGTTCAGGACCCGAAAAACTGCTAAAAATAGTAAATTGTGCTACAATTAAGGAAACTGAAAAACTGGAAGAGACAGTTGTGGGCGTCCAAGTGGGATAGGTGGGTGGCTACCAACATCCACCTGGATCATTCCTCCCCCCTTAGGAAGCAATGGTCCCCATTGCCTTGAGTTCCTCCATGAGATGAGGAAACATTTGCTGAACTTGGTCCCTGGTGAACTGTTATGCAACCTTTATTGCGTCTAATAATGGTGGGAAGCATGGTCGAGGGCAGTCCACATTGAACACTCGGTGTGAGCGAAGGCATAGGGGAATGTTGTGCTCCAAAGCATTGTTTCCCACAACCTTGGTAATGGTGTAAGGACCATATCAAAGTGGTATGAGCTTCTGATGGGCTCTTCTAAGGCGTTCTTTCTGCAGATGCAACTAGACTTTGTCATCCACTTGAAACTTGGGTGGTCAGATTTTGATCATGTCACTGCTTATGCATGACATTTCCCATAATGGAGCAGCGAAATATTGACCCGTTGGGTAGTGGTGCTCTAGGAGTCAAATCAAATGAATGCTTGACCTGACAATGCAATGGTACCCCTGTGGGTGAGGAGAAGATGTTCCTGTATTCTTTCATGACCGTATCCCTCTGTTGTTACTGCTGCCTGGAGGAACCCTTCATGGGGGTCATGGATGTGGCAATGATCTTCCCCTTACTTTGTGAGTGAACAAGATAGAAAATGAATTTCCTAGTCTGGGAGATGATTTTGCTGCATTTCTTAGCAGTGAATAAATAGGTGGCGGTAGGCAGCGCTACCTCTAGTATCCTGTATAATTAATTACCCAAAGAGATAATAACAATGCGAGGCCTTGACTCATACACAACATGTCGCCTCCATAAGTATGGTTGGCCTAATAGTACATCAAAAACATCAAGAGGTGCAACATCACACAATACCTCATCTGTGAAGGGTTTTACACAGCAAATTGTCACCATCCTTGCTACCCCTGTCCCGTATCTGGGAGGACTCATTCCGGGACCTATGAGAAGTGGCATGGCCTAAAAACACTTGCATTGCATACCTCTAAACATGAGCTTTGTTTGCCCTGAAAACATCTCCTGCTGAAAAACCCTAAAAATAGCTCTTTTTCCATTGGCGCGGTCCCATAGTTCAGCCCTCGCGCCAAGGGGGAAAATCCTCCAAAGAGGGCACGCCAATTGGCGCTCTGTCATAGAGTCGCACCCGCGCCAACCATATTCAGAGGTGTTTTTTAACAAATAAATGGCAGAAGTTTCGTCCTAACAAATTCATGGACTGCTATCTATCTTGAGTTGGGTGGTTCAACTATGGATTTCCATAGAGAGGAAGTGGTTTTCCACCTCTCATGGAAGCTTCCTTAATGATATGGCCATTCCCATGATTATTTGTTATGATTCCAACTCCCCTTCCTCCATTTATAAAATCTTGCCCATTTCCTTTGCAAGCTAGTTCCAGAGTTTCAGAATTCCAAAATTCCCAAAAGCTTCATGCTGCAAGAGCCTTCTTGATTCCCTTAAGGCCAAATCCAAGCAAGGAGACTATTGTCCAAGATCCAAAGAGAGAGGCTTGTCCTTATTCCCAATAGGCTTTGTGAGGCATGTTCTGTTGACTACCCGCCAAAGGAGAATCCAGCGTCAGAACATTGGTTGTACTCCCCTTTGATTGATTATTAATGAATGACTATTGGTTATGGTTCCAATTTTGTTACTATTTATGATGATGATGAGTTATGTCTTTTCTGACTGAAATATAGTTGCGTATACTGGATTTTATGCTTGCGTTTGTGTTGTTTCTTGTACGTGTAGGTGTCCATTCACGGATATCGTGAGGATTGTGATCTGTCGGAGTAGAGGAACAAGAGCACCACCTCTCCTACAAACAATAGCGTTGGAATCTAGGTAGGCCTTCATCACTGGTCTGTTAATTTGCAATTAGGAACTTGCGCTATAGCGTTTGATGATTGTTGCTAGACCTGGTCTGGGCTAGTAGGGATCGCCTATGTCCGCAAAGGGGATTTACCTCTTCAACAATTGGGCGACTCCACTGGGGAGCTTGTCTTGCCTTTTTGGTAGTTTCTTGATTTTTTGCTTGCTTGGTCAGCCTTTTGGGCTGGGTTCTTTTGATGTTTTTGCTTCTTGGTTTACCTGGTTATCGTTGGCCTGGTTTTGGCTTGCTTATTTTTCATTTTGGCACAGCAAACTGGACTGGCGCGCTTTTTTCCGTAACAGTCACACCAATTGGCGCTAGCTGTTAATATATCACTCACGCCAATCCTTAAAAGGCGCTAGTTTCAGCCTGACAGTCGCGCCAGGCCTGGGAACTGCTAAAGTTTGATTGATTTTAAGCCTTCTGAGCTTGAGCTTTGTTTTCATACATTTTCTCGACTGCTTGAGTGTATTGGAGTCCTGTTTGACTGGTTTTCACCTTCATCCTTTGGTTGTTTGCCATTTTCTATCAATTCCACGTTTTTAGCCCTAGGGCATCTAGTGGCTTTGTGTGTCGAGCCTTCCTAAGGAGTTTTTGGTCTTTTATTGGTCCAGTAGACTTTCTAATTGCTCCCTTGCACTTGTTTAGTGGTTGTTAATCATTTCATTGCGTTGTTTGAGTGACCTATCTCTTTTTCACTTGAATTCCGCCTTGTTTCGCTTTGGGCCTAGATTACACGGCTCATTTGTGTCTTTGGAATTTTTCTTGGTTTTGAAGGACTACTTTGTCAATTTAGGGATCTGATTGTGCTTGCATTGAGTGAAGTTTGCTCGTTTTTTCTCTCTTATTATCATTTCTCAAAGTTTTTTTAGTGCATCTTTCCCTTAACATTAAAAAAAAAATCTCTTTTGCTTTTCATTAGTTAATGCGAATTAGAGCTTTTCATTGTTATTAGTGATTAGTGACTTTGAAGAAAATCTTTTTTATTTCCATTAGCTGCATTAGAGATATCGTTGGTTGTTTTATGATCATTTTGTTTGTGTGAAATCTCTCAACTCTCTTATAGTTAGCATTCATCGAATAAAATGATATACTGTGGCATATAGCTTGCATTTAGGGAATTTTAAGACACTACATAAGGTAAGGCCTGAAAACTGAAACATAATCCAAGATCAACTTTAAAATGAACTGAATGAATCTAACAACGCATTGGAACATAACGCACATTGTTTAGAGGTCTAGGCTAGAGACGTGCTTCGGCGTCATTAAACCTAGTCACTTTTGTTTCCACTCAAGGTAGGGTGATTCCTCCTTCTGTTACTCAATAGTGGTCTAGTACGGAATTGTGCTCCCACGTACCGTCGAGTATATGGGGAGACCCCACTAGGTTATCATCCTTTATCCATAGGAAGCCTTGTCTACTGCCTTACAACCAGTAACGCACCGAACACAACGTTCGGGAAGATTGACTACCGTACAGAAAGTCCTTGGTTTTCATACGATTGCCAAGGTGTATATGCAGTTTTACGGATTGTCTGGTAAACCTTTGCCTAGTTCTCCAGAGTAGTCACTTTTACTCCTTTTCGGACTCCCTAAAAGAAAAGGCTCATCTAAACACTTGTCACTTCAGGCTCATTAAACATTCAAAGGTGACTAGAGTCATATTTTTGTCCTTTTATCGACTCTTTAAAGATGAAAAGGTCAAGTTATGTCCTTGTGCCTTAAAATTTATTCGGCCACATTCACATTTACCCTATTAAATCTTGTTTGCGTTAGCTTGAGTAGGGTCCTTTCTCATTAGTTTGCCTAGGATTTTTGAATCGAATCATCCTGGCAGAATCATCGATCCCGTCTCCCATTCCAAGTGACCAAGGATCTCCTTCTTCTGTTGTTCGTGAGACACCGGTTGGTAGTGGTACTCTCCCTATTATTCCAAGTATCCAACCGCTGAACTCTCGCACTCCAGAAGATGATTTTTACGATATCCATTGGAACCCTATTTGGGAGCCTTCCGAAGATGATATTCCTATTACTCCTCCTAGTTTTTTGGTCCCAATGTCTTCCTCTGATATGGATGACACATCTCCCATCGCGAGTGAAGCATCTGTTGTGATGAGTGCTAAAACTCCTATCTCAGGGGAAACTCCACCCTTCAGTGTCACCGCTCTCGGTGTCACATTGCCCTTATGCTATAGGGCTTTGAGGGATGTTATTGGTTCTAGGACCTCCTTTACGGTTACTATGTGGGATCACAACATCACTCTGACTTCGGGATCTTTTATTCCTCAAATTCACAATACATCTGTCACTTCAGTCCTGACTATTCCAACTGTCTGTGTCGTCACTTCATCCTCGGTTGTGACCACTCTTGCTGGTCCATCCCCCGGTTCGGCAAATAGTGGCCAATCGGTACCTACATCCGGAGTTGTCGATCCTACGCTTAATGCCCCACCTTCTTCTGGTTCCATTCCAGTAGGGGGGGCATACAATCAGTATTTGCAAGCTGTCTAGAATCTGAGCTCACAAGGTCCGTTACATTACTACGATCCCGTAGGGCATCACCTTTATCTTGTTGGATCCTTGCCATCTCAGCCTGCAGTTGAGGTCTCAGTCCCGTTAGTTGTTGCTTGGGGTACCTCTCGTTACGGTGGTGTCCAAGTACCCCCTGCGGATCTTCAAGGACCACCTTATCAAGGTCAGTCGTCCTACACGTAGCCTCCCTATGGGCAGCAGTATTATAGGCAATCTTATACAGGGCAGCCTAGAGGCCCACAAGGACAACCATTTCAGGGAAAACCTTCGGCCTATGGTGGTTCATCTTTTATTTATCTTGGGCAACCCTCTGGAAATCCAGGACAACCTTATATGCAACAAGGACAACCTGGGGTCCAGCAGGGATACCCTTCTGGGAAACCCTCTGGAAATCCAGGACAACCTTATATGCAACAAGGACAACCTGGGGTCCAGCAAAGATACCCTTCTGGGTAGGGTGGTCAGCCTTGCGTACAGCAAGGCCAACCCACTGTCTAGTCTAGTCAACTGTCTAGACAAGTTGGTCAACCTCAGATTCATTTAGGCCAACCAACTGTCCAGTCCACTCATCCATCTAGTCCATCAGGACAACCCTTGGTTGTGCAAGGACAACCCAACACCCAGCAGGCTCAACCTTCTGGGCAGAAGGGCCAATCTCAATCTCAACCAGGACAACCTTCTAGCTAGGTGGCTCAACCCCAATCCTCTCAAGGACATCTCTCTGGGCTTGCGCAATAGAGCATGCAAATGGTTGTTGCTTCCCAAGCTCCACCCAGTTTTTAGCCCCAGGCTGGGCCCCAAACCCAAGCTGGTCTTCAAATGCAAGTTGGGTTTCAATCTCAACCTCCTTATCAAACGTAGCCTGGCCCCCAGGCTCAGTATGGAGCCCAACAACCTTATGGTTTCCAGCAATCCCAGGGGCAAGCTCAATTTGCCCCATATCAAAATTATCAACAAATGCAGGTGAGTCCCTATCAGAATTACCAGCAACCATATGTTGCTCCTGTAGGTCAAGTTGGTAATCAATGGAATACTGGGGGGCAAATCCAGGGTCAGTCGTCTAGTTATGGCTACAACCCTTATGGACAAAATCCCTACGGACAAAACTCCTATGGGCCAGGTCCGTCCGGACAAAATCAATGGGGGCAATCAACAACTGGTTGGAACCCTGGCATTACCTCTTACCCATGACCACAGATGTCCTTTAATCCTCAGTTACCCTTCTTAGCAACATTGGAGCTGTCGGATGTGTCCAAACTGACCAATGATCCTATTCTTCATAATCCGTACTGGCCACCAGTTCCAACTAAGATTCCCGGTGATTGTCCCAAATTCGATGGAAAAGCTGGAGAAGACCCCCAAGCCCACATTATGACTTATCATCTATGGTGTTCATCAAATTCATGGCTTGACGATTCAGTCCAGCTCTGCCTTTTTCAAAGGACTCTCACTGGCTTTGCTGCTAAGTGGTATATTGAGCTAGCTCGGGGATCTTTTCAAGATTTTAACTCGTTGGAAATGCCATTTTTAACTCATTTCAGTTGCCAATTCGGTATGAGACAGGCACACATCTCCTCACGTCCCTTAAACAGGATACAGCCATGCACATCTCCGATCATATACATGAATGGAGACAGCGTCGTCGTTTGATTAAATTTTGGATTCCTGGTTAGCTCCTGACTGATTGGTTTACAAACTCCTTTGTCCCTACGATCGCAAGGGACATCATGATGGGGGCATGTGTAACTGAAGAGTAGGCTATTGCGCATGCTCAGTACCTTGACTTGGTTTATTCCCAGTCCAGTGCGCTATATGATTATTTCCTGACTCCCTGAGGCCCAGAACTTCCAAAGCTTTGCCAAAACCATCTGTTGACGGTGTCATTGGTTTTGTAAATCCGTCCTCTAAGAAATCTTTCACGAACCCTGGGAAGCAAAAGTTGAATGCTTCGAATGAAAATACTTCTCAGGCTGTGTCTAATTCTGGTAATACTTCCGAGGTTAACGTTGTCCAGTCCACCATGGAAGATAAAGCCTCGAAAGGAAAAAAGAAGGGAAAAGGGAAAATTAAAGTTGATCAACCCAAGTAGGATTCCCCTAAACCTCCACTGGAGGAAGGAGCCAAACGCAAACCCAGGTATCCTTGTCTTATCTGTGACGAGGATCACTACACCAAAGACTGCCCAAGGCAGTCTGAAGTTAGTCGCTTGTTGAAAGGTGCTCCTGGGACTCCTGCGGTGTTGAAAGAACCTTTCCCCTCGCAGCAAATGCAAATCGTGGCTGACCCGTCCCAATCCTCTTCTCCCTTTGGTCCTCAAGTGTTCATGGCTAGAACGATTCCCGTTCACATTAGTACTCGAGCAAAAGAATATCTGTCGCCTGTCGGGAAAGAGCCTGAGGTCCCCTCAAGCGCTCCTTCACCTAGTTTTGGTCCACTCCATATCGAGAGACCTAACACTGAGATGCCTATTCGACCACCTCCTAAAGGTGTACTCCAGAAATCTTCTTACAACCCTAATGCTCATGCTGCTCAGCACTACAGCATCATTGAGGACTTAGCCTAGGCTCCGTCAGCTATGTCTGTTCTAGAAGTTCTCCAGAGCTGCCCCTCCTAGAGGAAGTTCTTGCTATCGGACATCGGTGGCATCGACCCGGCCAACTCGGATTTGATCACTTTTGATCTCGAAAGCCATGTACCAAGACTGCCTCACCAGATTGCCTTCCTTATCTAGGTCATCATCAACTCTAAAATGATTCATCGTACGGTCATTGATGAAGGCACTTCAACTTGCATTATGTTTGTTCCTTGTTGGAAGGCTATTGGTTCTCTAACCTTTAGTCAGTCTCCTACAACCTTGGAAGCCTTTGATGGGAGAGAGCCTCGCCCTTATGGTATCCTCCAATGTTTTCCTATTACTTTGGAAGGGAAGACTGTCGAAGTGGAAGTTGAAGTCGTTGATGCTAATCTAACTTACAACCTCCTTTTGGGCCGAAGCTGGACATATGCCATGCGAGCCATGGCTTCATCTCTATTTCGTGTCATTTGTTTCCCTCATTAGGGGAAGCTTGTCATAGTAGACCAGCTGTCTTTCTTCGCCTCCTCTTCTGAAGGCAACATGCCTTTTGTGGAGCATACCTCCATTCCATTAGAGAGTGTGGGAGTTTGGCTCTTTAAAGATCCTTCCCTCATGGTGTCTTTTCACTCCCACCTCCGAACGTCGCTCCTATCAATATGATTTCTGTTTGTTCTGATCCTTGGGTTCTTCTCCACATTGACCAGATAAGATCATGGGGCGATGAGATGCCGTTGAGTCCTGTCGAGCTCAACTACGTCGAGATTGTTTCTGCATCGGCTCCCCTTCCTGAATCTACTCCTTTGAGCAGAGCTCTTGACTCGTATGCTCATTCCCCTTGGCTTGGAGACTATGCTTCTTCGGATCACTTAAAGGAAACATTTCCTTTTGATGAAGCCATTATTGAGACTATGTCTCTCGAGGAACCCCCTTGGTCCAATCTTCACCATCGTTCCTCGTTCCTCCCTACCCACCGGTAAATGCTTGCCTGTCTCGAGCGGTTTGCTTATTGTCTCCCCGCACAACCCCTTCAGATACCCGTCCAAGTTTATCAAGTGTCCTCTGAAGGGAACATGGGAAACATCATGCAAACCCAGCCGATCGACATCTCTGTTAAACCAAGGATTGTCGAGCATATCCATGTTGGAGTAACTTGTACTCCTGAGGAGATTCAGTTTTATACTGGTCTTTTTCGCGAATTTCGTGATGTGTTTGCTTGGTCTTACGAAGAAATTCCTGGCATCGACCCAAGTATTGTGGTGCATGAGATACCCACGTATCCGGGAGCTAAGCCTGTCTAACAGCGTTTATGCCCCGTGCACCCCCAAAAGGCTGCAGCCATTAAAGCAGAAGTTGAAAAGCTTCTCAAGGCTGGTTTTACCTACCCCATCCCACTCACAGATTGGGTTTCCAATATTGTCCCTGTGCATAAAAAGCAGGGCACCATCAGGGTCTATGTTGATTACCGTGATATTAATCGAGCCTGTCCCAAGGATAACTACCCCACACCCTTCATTGTCCAGCTCATTGATGAGTGTGCCAGAAGTGAAATGTACTCATTCATGGATGGTTTTTCTGGTTATAACCAGATTAATATTGCACCATTCGATCAACGCAAAACCGCCTTTATCTGTCTGTGGGGCACTTTCGCCTACAAAAAGCTCCCTTTTAGTCTAAAGAACGCCGGTGCTACCTTCCAATGCGCAATTTCCTATGCATTCCATGATATTCAACACATCGTGCAACCTTACCTGGATGATCTACCATCTCATTCAGCTAAGTGTCAGGACCATCCCGCTCATCTTCACGAAATATTTCTTCGGTGTCGACACTACCATATTCGGCTCAATCCGCATAAGTGTATCTTGTGCGTAGAATCTGGCAGACTTCTCAGGTTCATCATCTCCTGAGAGGGCATCCGTCTGGCCCCCCTTAAAGTTGAGGCCATTCTGAATCTTCCTCCCCCTGCTTCTTTGCAGCAATTGTAGAGCTTGCAAGGCAAAGCGAATTTTTTACGACGCTTCATTCCGAACTATGCCGAGGTGGCCAAAGGTTTTACGTGGTTACTAAAGTGGGACACCCCTTTTCATTGGGATGCCGCCGCTCAAGAGTCCTTCGAGCACCTCAAGGCTCTCCTTATTTCCGCTCCTTTGTTGCGTCCTCCTAATTACCATCATGATTACACTTTGTATCTGGTCGCTGCCGATACCACTATTGGTATGGTTCTCGTTCAAGATGATGATGATGACATTGAGCATGTCATTTATTATCTTAGCTGCTATCTATTAGATACGGAATCTCGATATGCTCACATCAAGAAGTTGGCATTGGCTACTATTTGTGTCGTCCAACGTTTTCGCCACTATATCTTGTTGCCCACTACGATGGTGATTTCTAATTGCAACCCGATGACGTACCTCCTATCACATTAGCTACTGGGGGGCAAGTACTCGAAGTACATTGTTATCCTCCAAGAGTTCGACTTGGAATTCACTACTGCCAAGTCTAAGAAATCCCTCGTCTTTGCTGAATTGTTGTGCTCTTTGCCATCTCTTACCGCTCCCTCTCGGTTAGAGGACCATATCCCAGACGAAACCCTCTTCTTAATCAACACCCACAATCCCTGGTACGGGGATATCATTGTCTATCTACATACATCCTCTTTTTTTCCCGATATATCTAAGGATGCTCAACGATGGATTTGCCATCAATCTCAACCATATCGCATTATTGGGGACACCCTGTACCGTCTCGGCGCTGACTATGTTCTTCGCCGATGTTTAACACTCGAGGAAGCTAAGCGAGTTTTAAATGACTACCATTCTAGCGCCTGTGGTGGTCACATGTCCGGATATGCTACTGCTTAGAAAATACTCCACGTCGGTTACTTTTGGCCCTCCATCTTTAAGGACTGCATTCTTGTCATCTGCTCTTGTCACGAGTGCCAAATCTACCAACGGAAGATGCGTGCGCTTCCCGCTCTACTGCACCCCATTGTTACCGTCGGCCCTTTTGCAGAATGGGGCATTGATTATATGACCTGTAACCCTCGCTCGGCCGGGGAGCATGGGTATATCATCGTTGACGTTGATTACTTCACAAAATGAGCCGAAGCGATGCCCACATTATCTGAAGACGTTCACACAGTGGCGCAGTTTTTATTTAATCATGTTATCTCACAGTTTGGAGTCCCTCAGGCCATCGTCACTGATCACGGTAAGCATTTCCGTAATCATATGATGACTAAGCTTACAACCCATTTGGGCTTACGACACGATAGCTCGACTCCATACTATCCTTAGGCCAATGGCCAAGTAGAAGCCGTCAACAAGGTTCTAGTTACAATGCTTCAACGAACCATTGGCATGCACAAGTCCAACTGGCACTTAATGTTGTTCTCTGCCTTGTGGGCCTACTGAACCTCTGTGAAGGATGCCACCGGTTTCACTCCCTTCCAATTGGTTTATGGACTGGAGGCTACCCTTCCCATCGAAGTACGAGATCCCTTCTTTAAAATTAGCCGTCGAATTACTCCCAGACACTACCCCGGTAGAGGAACACCTTCTTTCCCTGGAGCGGCTAGACAAAACTCGTCGACTAGCCTCTCTAGCTATCGAAGCATAGAAGAAGAGAGTGAAAACTCACTTCGATCACACTGTTCGTCCTCATTCTTTTGTTGAGGGAGATTTAGTCCTGCCCTACGATCAAGCCAATGATAAGCTGGGGGTAGGCAAATTCGAACCCATGTTGCACGGGCCTTATATTGTAAAGAGAGTTTTGCAGAAAGGGGCCTATGAACTGATTGACTACGAAGGGAATCCCCTGGATAAGCCCCGGAATGGGCTTTACTTGAAAAAATATTATGTGTGAATTCCAGGCACTCTGATTTGTACATACGTGTGCTTTAGTAGGTGTGTTCTGTGTGCGTGTTTTCATGTTTTTGGCTTGGTGTGTCGGCGTGATTGCCACTTATTGTGTCCTTTTTCTTCTTGTACAGATGTTTGGTTCGCCTTACGTTGGTTTCGCTGATGGTGCCTCCTGTAGTACATGCAACCTGTCTTCTGCGGCATGGCTGATCTACGATCCTTATGGTGAGCTAGTAGACCTTCAAGGGGTTTGTCTAGGTTGTACCACGAACAATGTTGCTGAGTATAGTGTTGTTATTGAGTTACTGGCCGAGGTGATCAATCTCGGTATTCGAACATTGGTTGTGAACCTGGATTCTCAGCTTGTCGTCCACCAGCTCAATGGGCGATATTCCGTCAGAGACCATCGAATTCTAAGGTTATATCTACGTGTTAAGTTGTTAGAAAGGAATTTTGATTTCATCACATATCAACACATTCCAAGACGATTAAATGCGTTAACTGATGCATTAGCCAATTATGTATTAGACAGACATTTGCATAACATGTAATTAAAACAGCCAAAGAAGCATAAAAAACACAATAAAACATAAGCATATGTATATATATGTGTGTCGAAATTTTTGCATAGTGTGCATCACATAGATCAAAAATATACATGTTCATCTTAATACATCCGGAGACGACATGTCTCTCAAAAATATGAATGAAAATAAATCCTAGGTGTCTAATCTCTATGGTGTTCATGATAACATGTCACCGCATGCACTAGGCATCTCAGAAGACGGTGGAGGCGACTAGGCACTCCCACTGTATGTCTCTGGTATGCCAGTGGGACATCTGCCAGCCGGGCATAGTCTGGAATCCCCCGGGCGATCCCCTCAAGGTTCTAGATCAAATCTCCTCCCTCAGTACCCTCTACCTGAGGGTCAGCTGCGGGCTGAGTTCTCCATGAAATGGGAGACATACCGGCTGGTCTCTCTGGGCCGACATCTACATACACATATAACTGTTGTTAGAATGAACATGTATTAACAAAAAAATCATAAAACATAAAATCAAAAAAAGATCATACCTAGCTCTTCGTCCCACTCATCTCCCTCCGGCAGTGGGAGATCTGGATCACCAGTGAAATCGGTCCCTGCATATGGCCAATCTTCAACTACGATCAACTGACGACGTAGCCACCCAAAAAAATCTGGCCTCCAGGACATCTGTTGGCCCCCTCCTCCTCTAGGCATCAATGTTGCCCAGTGACCCATTCTTTGCTCTCGTGGTATTGAATCGGCTACTATGGCCCCTTGGCCTTGGAAGATTGGTAATCATTCCAAAATGAACGATACTAGGATAGAGCCGTAGCTAAACTGTTTCAGTTTGCCTCGCTTGCATTTCATGAGTTGTCTCTTCATATTTGTTGTCACTGTTGTGGCCCAATCAAATATTGTGGGATTCATACACTCTGAGGCCAATAAGAGCTGAGTTTTTGTCGCCTCGTGCGGTGCCTGCGCCCCCATAGCCAGCGTGATGGTAAATAGCACCACCCTGAGTGCTAGATCCCAAATGGTAGCAATGTCTACCTTCGCACTCCCAAATCCGAATTGTGCCCCTGGGCACACTCGTGCCATCACCTCGCCCATTTTCTAGCCATATGGTCTGCTCCCTGTCAATATGGGCACCGGACCTCTGCGTGAAAATCCAGAGATAAAGTAGATGTCAGAAACCTCCAGTTCTAATACTTGATCCCGCAGTTTGAACACTTGTTCGTTCTCATCCCAAATGTTGATCAGGTATTGTAAGAGCTCAGGTTGAGCTCGTAAATAAGGTGTCAGGAAGAATTTTTCAACCCACAATTCCTGAGGAAGTCCATGCAAACTTCATTTTCCATGGCTAATTTGTCCTCTCTCTCGTGCTCCCTCTCTTTCCATTCAATCACCATTTTTCTCGGTTGCCTGCATCCACATGGTAAAAAACCCTTGATTAGATCTCTGTTAGGCCAAAAAATACATTCAGATCAATTACAAATCTGAAATTTAAGGCGAAAATTAGGTTCTGCCGTTGGCGCGGCTGTTTCTAAAACAGTCGCGCCCATTGGCATGGGCCTTTGGCATATAAAAGTCCATTGACGCGGTTGTTTCTAAAATAGTCGTGCCCATTGGCATGGGCCGTTGGCATATAAAAGTCCATTGGCGCGGATCCGTGCCCGATACCCGCGCCAATGGTCGCGGCCCTAAATTTTTAAATCCTTCCACAGAACTCTAATGAGTAAAAAGAAACTATCAAAAAATGGATTGAAATGAAGTACTAGGAAGCGCCTCTTACCTGGAACTGACGGAACTCTGAATGTTAGCGCGGATCTGTCACAATCGCCGTCAGAAGTTCGCACACCAAATGAACCACTTCTGCTCTTCAGTGAGGTAAATAGTAAAAAGTAATTTTATTTTTACCATTTGACATATTTATAACTTTTTGAACTCAAAATAGGTTTTGAAAGTTATTTTTCTGAATATTTTAATATATTTTTTGTCAAAAATGGGTTTTACACTTGCTTTTTGTGTAGCAACAGAGTTTTTATGCGACTTAAACGGTGAAACGAGTTATATTTTATACTTTTTTGGAGTCAGTAAATACACAAAAAAGTCATTCTGGAGTCATCTTTCAACTCTTTTTTGACTCTCTAAAGATGAAAAGATTGTCGAGTTATTCCTCTTGACTAGCTAAACGTAAATAAGAGGCGGACGCCTTTAAGCTCTTTTCTGACTGTGTAAAGACGAAAAGATCGTCGGGCCCTTGTCATTTTAGGCTCGTTAACAGTTACGAAACGACGTGATTTCGGTCGCTTTTTTACTTTTTTAGGTTGAAGTCACTAATCATGAAAAGTACTCCTTGATCGTAATGGTTGGGCGGTTCTTTCGAGTATTGTTTTATACTTTTTTGGGCTCGAGAGACACAACTTTATGAAAAAGGACTCCCCTAGAGTTTTCTTTTCTGTTATCTTTTCAAACTCTCTAAACATAAAAAGACGCCAAGTTCTCCCTTTGTCAGACTCGTTAAAACTTGATGACATTCGATTCCGTCGAAATGACATTTTACAAGCATATGTTATCCCCTTCAAGCTTGTTAATAAAAATAATAGGGGTACTCACCAGAAATGGTAGGGAAAATGGAACCAGAATCATTGTCGTGTAACCAGTATGTTTCTCTTGAACATGGCACTTGTCTGCATTTGTGTCAGGGTGGGAACATCTCATCTTGTTTGTCACTTGCCTCGGTGGGTTTGGGTGATCCTGTTTGACCTCTCATCGGCTCTTTGCCTTGTCATCATGGCCTCTAATCGATTGATGTCAAATACTGCCAAGTCCACCTTCGTGCCACTGATATGTTCAAGAGAAGTTAACCTTTGCACAATATCAACCTCCCTCTGATAACTCATATAATCTTGATTCACGAAAACATTATCTTCCTTTGTCTCGCATCGATGATGTGGGAAATACTATGGCCCACCTTCGGTCAAGGTCACTTCCTGTCGACTTCAGCTCATTATCCAGGAAGCTGATCTAGAGACTCCCTTCTAGTGCCTTAGACTCTGCATGCCTCAATGGCAAGTTCTTTGCATTTGACGCGAGGTTTTCATTATTGGCCTCCGATCGAATGATTCTACGGGTGTTCAATGTGGTCTCACTGATTCACACGCCGTAGATTGTACCTGTAGTGCCTTGAGGGCCATTGTCATTATTGGTGGTACCTCTCGCATCTGTTAACAGCTTTCCCCATTGGCTGGTAATTAGATGATGTTCATGCACGTTCGACTTCGGCTCCTATATTCGCATGCTTGAACTTGTACTTTGTTCGGATCGAGATGGAGCGCAAGACCCTGGATTTTTTCTGTTGAGATCCAGACTGCAATTTTGTGGATTACTATGATTGTTACATGACTCATTCACTGGATGGCTACGACCATCCCTGAGTCTATTTATCGATCCTCACTGGATGGCTGCGACCATACCTTGGATCTGGATTATTATGTACTCTGCTATGGATGTTGCGCCCATACCACACATATCATGTATTTGAGATATCACTTGTACTTCTCCATGCAGGTTTTCCAGTGCCACTGTTTTCAGTTGGACATGTTCTCGTAAAGCATTTCAGCCCTCTCTCTCTCGGGCCTCATGCATTAGGGGGCATCTGTTACACAGCAATTTGTCACCGTCCCTACTACCCCTGTCCCGTATCTGGGAGGACTCATTCCGGAACCTATGAGAAGTGACATGGCCTAAAAACACTTGCATTGCATTCCTCTGAACATGAGCTTTGTTTTCCCTGAAAACATCTCCTGCTGAAAAGCCCTCAAAATAGCTCTTTTTCCATTCGCACGGTCCCATAGTTTAGCCCTCGTGCCAAGGGGACAAATCCTCCAAAGAGGGTGCGTCAATTGGTGCTCTATCATAGAGTCGCACCCTTGCCAACCATATTCAGAGGTGTTTTTTAACAAATAAATGGCGGAAGTTTCATCCTAACAAATTCCTGGACTGCTATCTATCTTGAGTTGGGTGGTTCGACTACGGATTTCTATAGAGAGGAAGTGGTTTGCCACCTCTCATGGAAGCTTCCTTGATGATATGGCCAATCCCATGATTATTGGTTATGATACCAACTCCCCTTCCTCCATTTATAAAAGCTTACCCATTTCCTTTGCAAGCTAGTTCCAGAGTTTCAAAATTCCAAAATTCCCAAAAGCTTCATGCTGCAAGAGCTCTCTTGATTCCCTTAAGGCCAAATCCAAGCAAGGAGACTATTGTCCAAGATCCAAAGAGAGAGGCTTGTCCTTATTCCTGACAGGCTTTGTGAGACATGTTCTGCTAACTACCCGCCAAAGGAGAATCTAGCGTCAGAACATTGGTTGTTCTCCCCTTTGATTGATTATTAATGAACGACTATTGGTTATCGTTCCACTTTTGTTATTATTTATGATGATGATGAGTTATGTCTTTTCTGACTGACATATAGTTGCGTATACTGGATTTTATGTTTGCGTTTGTGTTGTTTCTTGTATGTACAGGTGTCCATTCACGAAGATCGTGAGGATTGTGATCTGTCAGAGTAGAGGAACGAGAGCACCACCTCTCCTACAAACAATAGCGTTGGAATCCAGGTAGTCCTTCATCGTTGGTCTGTTAATTTGCAATTAGGAACTTGCGCTATAGCATTTGGTGATTGTTGCTAGACCCGGTCTGGGCTAGTAGGGATCGCCTCTGTCCGCAGAGGGGGTTTACCTCTTCAACAAAGGGCTTGACGTTGTAGGGAAGGCGACACTTCTGGCGGACTCGGAGATCTCGTCCTTGGTGAAGCCACTCGATACTGTACAACTATGGGTGTGGTGTAGTCGATAGGCCCAAATGCTTCATGGCCTCTGCTGAAATGAGGTTCTTTTGGCTAACACTGTCGACAATGAATTGCAGTGGCGAACCCTTCACCCACATCTATGAGTGGAAAAGACACTCCCCCTCCTCTGGATCTTCAGGCTCATTCTTCTGGATCTTGTTAGTGGCAACAGTGGTGCTGGGGTTCGCGTCAATGATCTACTTCCCACTGCCGTTCCCCTTGTCGGGTTCTGACTCAGGGATCGGAACATGCATCTGATTCTGAAGCCTTCAACTTAGCCACCAGCGACTGCTTAGTCCGACACTCACTTGTGTTATGACTGGGGCTCTTATGGAACTCACACCACTTTCCTGTGTCCTTCTTTGACTTCATGGTGTTGTTATTTTCTTGCGGTTTCAATGGGTTGTCTTGGGTCTCCCCCCCTTGGCTTTGTCCTTTGTTCTTTGGATCTGCAGATTCAAAGTCTCACTTCTTTTGTTTACACTTCTTCTTTATCTTGATAGCGTGTCGGTATGTCGTGCCAAGTGAGGACATGTTCAGGAACTCCATCTCATCTTGGATGTACCTATGTAGGTAGCCACGGTATTTGAGTACCAAATGCAGCTTCTAATCCTTGACACCCAACTTTGTGTGAAGGGTATGAAAAATATTTGTGAACTCCGGCACATCTTGGTCCCTTCCCTGTTGCACCGTGGTCCACTTTATGTATTTATCCTCATAGCTTTTGATAGGGTATTATTTCTCCTTGATGGCATCTCAGAATGAATTCCAAGTGGGTGTAGCTGAAAACAGTGAGCCCGTACTTTCATCCTTCTGGTCATAGTAGGTTTCCCACCAGTCCTTGACGTGGGGGGCTGCTTTGAGAAGAGAAAAAGTAATCTTTTCCCGGATGGAAAAATCATGAACTGAAAAATAACCATCTAGTAGATTTAGCCATTTATCTACAATATTTTCATCTATTTGACCCTCGAATATGGGGATTTCAAAGTTAAATTGTACCTTAAATGGCGTGGTGTTTCTATAGTAGCTATTGGAAGCAGATGCATCGCCCCTGGGTAGCCGCTGAAGGATCTGGGAAAATTTTTCCATCATCACGTTCCTTTGTCACTCGAGGTCTTCTTTGAGTAAGATTTTGATAGGATATCCTACCCCCTCATCTTTCTTGTCTTCCGCCATGGGAGACTGTCGAGATTTGCGAGGCTGGTCTTGCAAAGGTTCAACCAGTTCAAGCCCTAACTCCTTATATCCCGACCTCATTGGGGACATGCAAAGAAAAACACAAAAAGAGCAAACCACTCTGATACCACTGATCCGGATTTAAACAGGAATGTAATAAAGTATAGAAATAACCATAAATATAGAGATGTAACAGAAATAATACTTCATTTCACTAATGTAAAATACTGAAATATGCTTACAAATAGAAATGGAAATAAACCAGCTAGGGTGATGGTAGCTTATCTCTGAGAAGATATGTGGTGGCTACATGCCTCTGAACTATGTTACAATGAGGCTCTAAGGCCTATTTACTGTTGAGAAATAAAGGAAAACCCTAAACATCCAAAAACCTAACCCCAAGAGATGAAACGCCAAATTGTGGGTAAATTGGTACATCAACTTCCCGGAGTCGTAACTTTGGCATATGATCTTCATTTGAGGTGCAAAATATCTTGTTAGAAAGATCTATCCGAGGACTACAACTTTGGGATGAGAAACATTGGTTGAAGGACCCATGTCACTCCCAGTGTTCCCAAAAAATGTCGTTTAGGGCCTCAAAATGGCTCTGGAAGTTCAGGACCTGAAAAACTACTAAAAATAGTAAACTGTGCTACAGTTAAGGAAACTGAAAAACTAAAAGAGACAGTTGTGGGGGTCCAAGTGGGATAGGCGGGTGGCCACCAACATCCACCTAGATCAGCTGCTTGAAGGAAATGCATATTCCTGTCTGGGAGCTGGGCTAGCTACCCAGGAGATTTGCCCAATTTCTCGGCAAAGTAGCTGACTACTCTCCAAATTTGTGCAAATTTTGGGCTGAACAGCCCTACTGGGAAAAATTGTGCAATTTTCACTATGAGTGTTGACTAGCAGATTTGTGCAATTCTGGAGCCCAGCAGGCTACCAAACAAGATTACGCAATTTCTCGAGGGAAGCCTAGTTTCCCTCTAGAAATGCGTAATTTCTTGGGGGATCTTCTCAGCCTGCAGCTATACCAAGTCCAAGTGATCAACCTGTGAGGGGAATGCATGAAGCTATGATCGACATGCTGCCTTTGTGCAAGAAAAACACTGAAGCTTGTGTACTTGACGAAGCAAGACAAGGTGTTGTGAAAGGTTGGTAGGGAGGCTCCAAAATGAAGCTAAGGAAAACTTTTTGAGGGTGGTTATGACCGCTACAACAAGTTGCTAATGTTAGGATATTCTGACACATAGGAAATAGTTAAGATCAACTTGGTCTAGTATAGAGTTAGGTATAGAGTTAGGTTTAGTGTGTTTCTTTACCATTGTACATTTTGTAACTTACAATCCGACGGTCACGATATGTAGTGATCCGACGGTTCATTCTCTCCTCGGTATTACC
>APFE031484596.1:9664-28203 GCA_000404065.3 Pinus taeda | reverse complement strand
ATATCATGAAAATTTCTATTTGTAGGTCAGTAAGGAGGACGATCAGAGAACAAAGGAGGATCAAAAAGGGACCTATTTCACCCACATTTTTATTTTTCCACTCATGGTCATTGATCACTCCACCATTTCTTCCATTTTCTCACTCCTTTGCTTTAGTTTATAAGGGGACTGTGTTTTCTATAGGATCCCCTGTAAACCTACATGATCCCCTAAAAACCTACAGGATGATCCTGTAGGAATTACAGTGGCTCAGGAATCTGACCCTAGGGAAAAAAATGACTTGTTATGTCAAAGAAATAACACCCCTACATCAAAATTTCATTACCATACCTATGTCCACTTTCATCACCCCTGCATTCACCATCAAAAAAAAAAAATTAGTTTTAAAAAGACATATTTGTCACAGTCTTCAAGAAAGAAAAAAACATGAAAGAGAGAGCAGAAGGGAGCAACACCTAAGTATCTCTCATTCCTCCACACTCCTAGTCTTCCTCTCAATCCATGTCACCATCCTCAAAATCCTAGCAGAGTGTATGATTAAGAGTTCTGAGGGAGAAGTAGCTACAGGAAATCTTGTATCAACCTATCCCATAGAATACAAATCATGATTGCAACAAGCTTCCAGCATAATGATCCAAGAGTAGAAGGAGCTCCAAAGTAGCAAAAACACCAACATATTCAACAAAAGACACCTCCATATCAAAGGAATCGTCACAGAGAAATTAAAAAAAGGGAAAAAATAGCATGCAGCCAACACACAGCAAGCACCTCTTGTATTCAACAACTGCAGCAAGGGTTAGCACCACATGTAAGTATCTTGCTCACTCTCTCATTTGCATAATGTAGTCAAAATAAGTAAAGGTTATGAGTAAGTTGGTTTGAAAGCAAAAGGTGGCCAGTTAACTTGGCCACCTTCATTCAGTTGACAAAGACAAAATAGTTGGTCCTCCCACACGTGGCAACAATCAAGTCAAAAAAGAGAAGAGCAAGGCAAAAATAGTTAAGTCTATGGAGGCATGAACTAGGAGTTGATTATGAGAAGGGGGAAATGATGAGGTGGTAGTGGGGACCAATGGTGTTTCTGGGAAAACTAGTATTCCTAAAGAATGCAAGCCCTCTAGGTTTGGTAGCTACCCTAGAAACAACAGTTTAAAGAAATTCAATGATTTCTTCTATGTGTAACATATAAGAGGAAGATAATGGAACCAACCTAGAACTTCCGCTTAATCCCTTGCTTGATATCTCTCCCCTTTGACAGTTCCTGTAACTACTCCTCGTATTTAACATGCTTGGAGAGTACCTGCACAAGTACAGAAACAAAGAACTCTCAAAGCATCATGATCTATTACAACAGAAACATTATAGAATCAGATATATAATGAACAAATGATAGCATTCACAAATGATAACATTCACAATTGCATAATCATATGGAATAAAACTTGAAGAGATTTATTAATAGAAACAAGAATTACAACCCAGTTGTCTGATCCAGCATCATCCTCCTAGCTTCAATCCTTCTTCACCTCATGAAATATCAAGATCTCTCCAACAAGAATACAATGCTCTTTCCTCAATTACAAACTATCAGCACTTATTTGCAATTCACAACATTCCACCCTCCAGATCTCTTGGATGAGGGATCCATTTATAGATGTGTGCAAGTGTGTGAGTCATCCACGGGGTTTGATTAGTGTCATTCCACTTGTTACAATTGGTTCCACAAGAGAAGGGATTGGAGATTTCTTAGATCCCTTATTCATCCTTGGGGAATTCACAGAGGCAAGTGGCACAGGAGAAGTTTCTAGAAGATTCCATGAGCAACCACCTAGCAAACTGTCCTAGAAATTTGTCCATCCTTGCCCATCACACCCTATAGAAGGCCTAAATAGTATGCATTGCACCTTGCCAGTGTACCACTCAGTATGCATCGCACTCTACCAGTGGAGCAGTCAGTGTGGTTCAATTTAGGCAATTTCTGGATGGTTTCTCAGATGGAACGTTTGGGGAATGATGTGTTCAGATGACTATGTTCCTTTAGGGTATGAAACAACTCTTTTAGGGGTGGATGAGCCCTAATACATTGACATATACATTTGGAGTTGATGTGCCCAAATATGTCTATAATAGTTTCCCCCTAAAGCATGAGGTCGTAAATATTCATGTCGGATGAAATTCTTTATCATGAGGATCCAAAGTTTCAAACTGGAAGGTGACCAGCATATGTTACAATACAATACATTATCATAATATGATTTTCATGATCTAGCTGAGGGAGGCATTCCCATGCTCAGATTTATAAATTTCATTTTAATGTACATAGATCAGATAGTCGTCTACAGATGCAGACTGGTGATTCTTCAGATATAGAGTCATCATCCATGATTAGGATGACCATCTGTGCAGAGCCTTTGTACATTTTATATTTTTATATTCCTAAATATATCGCATCCTGGATGGATGAAACGAGATCTGGTGTCTTCAAACTCATTCAATCTTCTCTCGATGTACAAGTCAATCCATGTGAAGAGATGTTCTGAAGTCGAACATGGAAAGACATCACCTGATTACCAACCGATGATGTGAGCTATTAACAGACGTGAGATGGATCACCGATGATGATAATGATCCTCGAGGTACTACAGTACAATTCACGTGGTGTGAATATATGATCTGATGTCGAACACCACGCAAAATATTTCGGTCGAAGGCCATTGATGTCAACCTGTCAATGGAAGTGAGAAACTTGCCATTGATGTATGCAAGCTTCAAAGCATTTAAAGGGGTGTTTCTAAGTCAACTTCTTGGATAATGAGCTGATGTCGACAAGAAGTGACTCGTCATAGGAGGGCCTTGATGTATCCCACATCTATGACATGAAATGAAGCAAATTATTTCTAGAGGTGAAAACGAACTGATGACACAAGGTTGAGGAATGGTGGTCATGAAAAAAAGAAGGTTGGAGGTATTGCAGTGTATGGGACATTAACTGGATGGTGATTTCTCAACTGAATGACTTCTCTTGAACATGTCAGCGACACTAAGATGAATTGGTAGCGTTAAACCCAAAAGAGAGATGGTATGAAAGACCAATGGTATGATGACTGGTGAACAGAATAACCCAACCCATCTCAATAATGGTGATGAAGTGAAAGTGTCATGTTCAAAAGCGACTTGCTACCATAAATCCTTCAAGTTTTTTCCCTTTTTCCCCAGTCATTGCTGACTGGTACCTCTTTATTTTTTTCAAGCTTGAGGAGGATAACATATGCTTGTTCTATAATTCGCCCTTCGAGAAAACCTATTGCTATTTAATGTTTTAATGAGTTTAGCAATAGTGAAACTCGGTCTCGTCTAGATGGACAAGTTTGTCGCTATTGTTTTAACGATTTTAACGACAAGGACAACACAGTCCTTTTCATGTTTAGAGAGTTTGAAAAGGGACAAAAAGAAAACTCCATAAGTTATTTTTTGTAAAGTAATCCCTCAGGTCTGAAAAAGGGTAAAATGATACAAGAGGGATGACATTTCCAATACTTTAACGAGCTGGAAAAGACAAGCGCTCGACAATCTTTTCATGTTTAACGAGTCTGAAAAGGGTTTAAAGAGGACTCTACTTTGAGGAACCAGTGGTGTCTAGGGTAGAAACTAGTTCTAGTGATGTTGGAACTTCTCAAAACATGTTGATTATTTGAAGAGGCTGGCTAATAAGACCACTCATTGCAACTGTTCCTAAAAAAGGGTAAAACAACCAAATGAAAGCGTATGATCAGCCAAAGAGATGGTGGTGATGAGATGAAAACAACCAAGGCTCAAAAGGCTGATAGAATGGCAATCAGAAGGGTTAAGAATTGAAAATGGGTTCATTTTTAGACAAGCTTGAACCATGGGGAACTATTCTTGGATTCAGTTTCATGTTTACACAAGCTTGAAACGAACAAACTATGCTTAGCTTCAGTTTGTTTTTTACACAAGCTTAAAATTAAAAAATATGCTTGAATTGGTTTACATGCCCCCAGCATGATGAAAAGGAGAGTCTCCTGTAACCAAATGGAAATCACTACGGTGAAGTAGGATGGCTTCGTCCAGATAGACAAAGGTGAATGGTGTGATAAACCAATCACATAACCTACAGGGAAACTTATCTACTATTAGGTGCATGCCCCCCAAGATTCATTACATTCACCTACGTAGACTACTCATGGCTATCAGGTGGATGGAATGAAGGTTCTTTTACAAGATCAAGTGAAAGACTCGACTTGGAATTTGGGACCTTCTTCCATTTTTAAAAGAGCTTGACAAAAGACAAGGAATTATGCTCTTAAGAGCTGTTTCATTTTTTTAATGAGGCTAACACAGTAAAAGAACTATCCTCATACTCCTTGGTTTCATTTTTTAACAAGGTTGACACAAGGCAACGAACTATCCTCGAGTTCCTATCACAACTCATAAGAGGTCATGAAGGAGAGATCTGGTTCCAATGCCCCGAGTACATAATGTACAACATCTCTAAATTGATCGTCAGTCGATGTAGGTATGGAACAGGTTGCCACATAATTAACCCGTGGCGGGGTTGATACCATTGGTATGAATGGACTATTTAGGGATGATGATTGACTAGGATCTATATTTGGACCGAGAAATGAAAGCTGGTCAACGGTGACAATTTTGCCTTCATGCGGGAAACACATCACTCGAAAAAGTGTGGAAACAATAGCTCCCACATCATAAACATAGTCATGCCCAAGAAGTGAATTGTAATCAAACGGCCCTGGGACTACCATCATGTTCAGATAAATGGTTTTCCCTCCCAAAGTAATAGGTAATTTAGGAAGGATCCCTAACGATCAACTAGTTCCTTTGTTAAAGCCTAATAGATTCTGTGTAATGGGGACAAGCGGTGGTGAACCAAGCGCTTTCCAAGCAGTTGAGGAAAGGATACTCACTGATGCACCTTCATCTATAATAGTGCCAAACACAATCATTTTACAAACTTGTACTATGATTTGGAAAGGCACATAAGAAGGAAGGTGGGATCCTGCCAGTCGATTCCAATCAAAGGAAGTGACTAGACTACTTGGAGGGGGTACCGAAGAAACGGGAGAATTAACCCCTTGAGTTACAAGAATTGGAGGATTTTTCTCTTGTCTTGATGGAATAGGTGGATTTCCCTCAAGTTCGTTAGAATCCGAAGTAACAAAAAGAACTTCAGCGATATCATTTTCACTCTCTTCGAAAAAAGTACAATTTGTTGAAGATGAAATTAAGTCAACTTTTGTTTCGACCTATTGATTTGGGTCGGGTATAGACTCATTGGATTCACTTTTAGAGAGAGTGGTTTCGACCAACGGTTGATTTAATTATGTCGATTCTTCACCTAGTGAAGGATTTAGGGAGAGTTTCTAGTAACCAGATGGAAGTCACTGCGGTGAAGCAGGACAGTTATCCAACACTCTTTTGGCTTCATCCAAAAAAGGGACAAAGGTGAAGGGAATGATTACCTTCACATAACCTACATGGAATCCTGACCTTTCCCTTTTGTCCATTGACTTTACTATCACTAGTTGATGGTGTGTTACTAACATAATCTCTAGATTTTGATGACATTGGACGATGTGAACGGGAAGACCATTCTTTCAAGATCCGAGGAAAGTAAGGAAAATTTCGATGAAAATGGTCTCCCTCATAAATTATGCATGGATATTTGGCTTTGTGAAGCTTAATGGATGGATTTTCATCAGATGTTTCATTCAAAGCAATGACTGTTTGGTTTCCCCCTTGGTGACTTGGCTTCTTCTTCTTCTCCTTCCCTTTCTTTTTCTTCTTAGCCATCTAGTTACTAGTACCAATACTTTCACCAAGCGAACAGGAAGAAGGGGAGGAAGAAACAAACGAGGAAGAAGGAAAGGGGTCAACTTCAGGATAAACTAGAGGTTGATTTTGTCCAGTTTAAGGTGTACTCTATTATGGAGAAATCACGACATTTTGAACCAAAAAGAGGTTGAAAACAGCCATACTGATAGGCCAATGGTAAATCCTGGAAGAGACAATGTGGCCATATAAGGAGCACCAATATTTTCTAAAAGAAGGTAAAGGACTAGGATTCCCATCAAAGGGGATTCCTTGATTAGTGGACTCTGGATTTGTCGCCATATGTTTCAACCTAAGATCAACTAAGGAATGGGGGATGTTATTTCGAATTCAATTAATTTTAATGATGCTTGGACACAACTTTTCTTTTTCAGTTTTTAAGAGTTGAGAAAAAGCTAAAGATGACTCTAGTCTCCTTCGATTTTTAATGAGCCTGAAAGGACAAGTGCTCAAATGGACCTTTTCTTTTAAAGAGTCGAAAAGGAACGAAAGTGACTACTCTGGAGAATCTAGACAAAGGGATTACCAAAACAATTGCAAAACTGAAATATACACCTTGGTGATAAATTAAAAAGAAATTACCAAGGACTTCTGTATGACAGTCAATCTTCCCGAATGTTGTGTTCAGTGCATTGCGATCAATAAGGTTGTAGACTCAGTTTCCTATGGATAAAGAATTTAAGCCTATTGTGGTCTCCCAATATATACACGACGGTATGGGGAGTACAAGTCCGTGCTAGCACTTGTCGTATCAAGGAGGAGGAATCACCCAACCTTCAATGAAAATTATAGCCACTAGTTTTAACGATGCCGGAACACATCACTAGCCTAGACCTCTACATATGTTGCGTTAAGCTCCAAAGCATTGTTAGGTTCATTGAAATTTATTTTAAAGTTGATCTTTTTTAGAGTTTTCCTTTCAATGGTTCACCGCATGATGATGATCTGAAATTCCTAAGATGCAATCTACAATGATAAACAATCTTTTTTTATTTGAGCAATGAAAATCCTAGCTACTAGGGAAAGGAAATAACAGTGCTTTTAAGCAAAGAGCAAAGAGCACACACTAGTGCATTTCCCTAAATCATCTTTTGACACACAAATAAAAAGAAATGCTAAACAAAAATTCATGTATTTTTTTTCGTTCTCCTTAATGTGAAAAATGCCAAAAAGGAAAACTAAATGCAACAAAGATCTGCAATATTTCGCTCAAAATGACATTTTCGACAATTTCTTCTTCAAAAGAGAAAGGAAGACTCAAAACAACACTTTTCAATTTTGAATAAAAATTCTTTCGACACTTCGAATATAAACAAATCAAACCAAATACATGAAGAAAATTTTAATCAATTATCAAGGGAAGGAAGAATTTACAACACTTCTCTTTTCAACACAAAATGACAATTACGACACTTTTTGTACCAAAGCGACAAATCAATTTAAGCAAATTTTCAACAAAGGATTGTGAATGAGGAAGAAATACACAAAAACATTCACTAATCCTAATGTAACTGAGGCTGATCTAAGTGATGCAAGTAAGCTTCAGTAAAGAGGCACTGTTCATATGCAGCAAAACAACCAAACAAAATTGAAAACAAGGTAAAAAACCCTCAATTTCTAGATGGAAAAAGAGTTCAGTGAATCATCGCACCCAGGCTTCACAAAAACTGTGATGCATCGCACTTACTACACTCGGGAGATTCGATGCATACTGAGTCATAGTGGAAAACAATGCGATGGTCCAGGAAGCGCAATTGAAATGGGTTTTTGCTCAAATGTGGAGCTGTTTTCAATGAGTTAAGTTGGGTTTTGATGAACAATGATGAGAAAAGTATGATGGAATGCCTTGAGAGGTTAATGAGCTAAAAAAAGGTTACCTAGATGTTCTTGCAAGTCAAATGTTTAATTCATAAGCTAAACCAGAGATTGACTGAAGCAGCATTCATCTACTATGCAATTGCAGAGCAAGAGCAGTTTGAAGGCTACCTTGGTAACTTCAGACTCTGTCTATAGCTTATCAAATTGAACATAAAACAAACATCTTTAATCTCCCTAGCGATTTCACCAATTTGTTTATGGGAAAACTAGTATTGCTAAAGAATGCTAGCCCTCTAGGTTTGGCAGCTACCCTAGAAACAACAGTTTAAAGCAATTCAATGATTTCTTCTATGTGTAACAGATAAGAGAAAGATAATGGAACCAACCTAGAACTTCTGCTGAATCCCTTGCTTGATCTCTCTCCCTTTTGATAGTTCCTGTAACTCCTCCCTGTACTTAACACGCTTGGAGAGTACCTGCATAAGTACAACAACAAAGAAACATCAAAGCATCGTGATCTATTACAACATAAACATTACAGAATAAGATATATAATTAATAAATGATAGCATTCACAAATGATAACATTCAAAATTGCACAATAATATCGAAGAAAACTTGAAGAAGGGAGAATAACAACCCAGTTGTCTGATCCAACATCATCCTCCCAGCTTCAATCCTTCTTCACCTCATGAAATAGCAAGATCACTCCAACAAGAATACAAAGCTCTTTCCTCAATTACAAACCATCAACACTTACATGCAATTCACAACATTCCAGTCTCCAGATCTCTTCGATGAGGGATCCATTTATAGATGTGTACAAGTGTGTGAGTCATCCATGGGGTTTGATTAGTGTCATTCCACTTGTTACAATTGGTTCCACAAGAGAAGGGATTGGAGATTTCTTAGATCCCTTATTCATCCTTGGGTGAATTCAAAGAGGCAAGTGGCACAGGAGAAGTTTCTAGAAGATTCCATGAGCAACCACCTAGCAAACTATCCCAGACATTTGTCCATCCTCACCCATTGCACCCTATAGAAGGCCTAAATAGTATGCATCACACCCTAGTAGTGTACCACTCAGTATGCATCGCACTTTCCTAGTGGAGCAGTCAGTATGGTTCAATTTAGGCAATTTCTGGATGGTTTCCCAGATGGAACTTTTGGGGAATGATGTGTTTAGATGACTATGTTCATTTAGGGTATGAAACAAATCTTTTATGGGTTGATGAGCCCTAATACATCTACATATAAGTTTGGGGTTGATGTGCCCAAATATGTCTATAACAAATGGTCCAAAAATAGAAAAAGTACCTCTGCTGCCAGCACACCACCTCACATAACTCGGCCATAAGAAGAAATATTTGTTGATCCCCATGCACTCATGCATGCATTTCCTTGAGGCTCTCTCTTGCAAAAGTCACTCTCATACCCAGGCAACCTACAGAAGAGGAAAACTCCATCGTTTTTCTGCACAGGTCTTCCTACATGATTGCACAGGAAATCCTACAGGATTGCACACATGATTCCTATAGGATACACAGAGATAGTCTATAGGATTGGCCGAGAGGAGTTTCAGAGGGGAAAACATGGGGGTTGGCCATAGAAAACACTACGAAGAGGTAGGCTCTATAATTACTTCCCTTTTTCCAAGTGAATTGAATAAGAGATCCTCTAGTTTGAGTGAATTTGGCAGTTGTGTAAGGGAATTTTTCACACAGTCATTTCAGTTATTTACTGCTACATTTAAAAATTGTATCAACCATCTCATTTCCTCAAACTTCACAAACCAAGATGATAGGCGGGTTTAATAGAAGGGATCCCATTCACACTGTGAGAATTCAACAATACCCTCGGGTGCTAGAAATATTCACAAGGCATAATTGGATGGGGTATTTCAAAAAATTAAGAGGGTATGATAATGAAGTGGCCTGAGATTTTGCTCTCTCCCTCATTCCACTTACCAGAGTCCATACCACTGTTGTGGTAAGAGGCCTCTCCATAGATCTCACCCCTGAACTCATCATTAGAGTTACCACACCTCCCCTAGGAGTACCATGGAGGAAGGAAGGCAAGGGAGATAGTCATATTGCCAGATGAAATTATTTTTAGAAAGTGAGGAACCCATTGAGGAAAAGAATGGAGTAAGGAGAGCAAGCCTTCCATATCCCTGGAATGAGGTGAGCTACCAATTTATTAAATACATATCATGTGAGGGTAGGTATAGTGTGATCTATGGCTACCACTTTAGGCTTCCTGAAGAGTTGAGGTTTGGAGCAGAAACACCTCCTCACCACAGGCTCAACATACCATACTTCCTTCTGCAATCACTGATAGACACAAACATAAAGGTGCAAGAGGGAAATTCCCAAAAATTAGCTCATCATGGGATAATCAAAATCATCATAGAAGATGCCCTCCAAAACCTTATAATTCCTATCCAATGGTCAATTTTCAGAGACATGTCAATAGAGGATGACATCAAGGCTCTCACATATGATTTTAGTCCTACTATCAGTGAAAAAGATGAGGAAGAGACTGAAGTAGAGGAAGAAGTAGAGTAGGATGAAGATGAGATAGATAAGGAGGAAGATGAAGAAGAAGAGGAGAAAGATAAAGAGAATGATGAGGAAATAGAGGAAGATGACAAAGAAGACACTGATAAACAAGGTGAGGAATCTAGAAGGAGAAGAGGAGAGGAAAAACAGAGAGGAAAAGGACAATGAAAAAAAGGAGGCAGAAGACAAGGAGGAGTCACCTAGGGTGTCCCCAGAGGCCAGTGAGAGAGAAGCAGCAGCTGCCCTCACTTCTCTTAGCACCCCTATCAAACAAAAAGGCAAAAGACAGAGGCAGACCCCCTTATATTTCAGGAGAAGGAAAAGCACAAGGATAAGGCAGGGGAAACCCCAAACACCAACCAGAATTCCCATTGTAATGGAGGAATCACCTAAAATGCCTCCTCCCAAGTCTCCTATCACCTATGTGAGAAGGCCTATAACTAGATCCACCTCATCCAAAGGAAAATAAATCCTACAGGATACACTATAGGACCTATAGGAAGCTGAAGCAGTCCTACAGGATACTCTGTTAAAACTACAGGAGACTCAAATTTTGGATAAGGAGGGAAGCCTACAACAAGAAACTAAAGAATAGGACCCATAGTTAAAGGAACCTATCCCCAACCTAACCTTGACTCTTACTATAGATTTATTGAAGGGGCCAGGGTCATCCCACACAAATTTTCTATTCCACTATTCTTCGAGCTTGAAAAGGAGAGAGATGGAACTCATTGATGGATGCAGATTGCCAAATCCAAGGGGGTGGAAGACATTGGTCACATAGAGGAGAAGCTCAAGGATATGGGCAGAGAATTAAGTAGCTTGAGAGATAGAGAGGCCATAATGATAAATCCATTAGAGACAGAAACTACATGGTTGAAAGGACAGTTGCAAGAAAGAGAGAACCAATTGGCATGTATGGCCAATTTCTCTCTGGAAGCAATCCAGTGTAGGATGCTAGCTAAATCCTCTGCCCTATACCTTAAGGAACAGTGGCCGCAGTTCCAAATTAAGACCCTAGCACAGAAGGGCACTATGCCATTTCAGGACTACAAGTAATTCATTAATCTTGGTGATCAGAGCACACTAGAATATAGGGCCAAGACGTTTGAGTTTTATTTGCATAATATGGCCTTAACAGACATGCATGTATGGGACCCTAATGCCAATCTAGGAGATTTATAGTTGATGACTTTGGCATTATGGATGAACCATGAAGCAAGGGCTAAAGAAATGAAGAGGATATTGGCAAGAGAACAAACAGAACCTCTTATGGTTAGAGTTGAGTAGTCTAATCCAATGGCTCTCATCAACACACATAATTTAATTGCAAATGATCCTCATCTTGCATCCAGGTATCTTGCTACCCAAGAGCAAGAAATTTCACATTTTGAGGAAATGTTCAGGTTGTTAGGGGATGACAGCATACATGCTTGCCTAAGGAGATGGAATACATTGCCATACAACTTAAAGATAAGATAGTACCACTCTCCTCAAATAAAGAGGGAAGCACTGAACAAGACACCCATCTACAAGAAATCTATGGAAATGCTCAAAGTCAATTGGATTGGCTTGAAACTCAGCTCACCACTACTCTTAGGAATTCTAGAAGGAAGGAAGGAAGAAGAAGAAAAGAGGCAGTGGGAGGAGGTAGAAAAGAAAGCAGGTTTCTATAACAAGAATAGGAAACCACAACAGAGGCATGGGATGTTAGGTAGGCCACTAGAGCTATGAAGGATATGGATATTGGCCGAGTTTCTTAGAGGATGAGCAACACTTTCAGTAGGGGGTGATGATCAGCCTCATCATTGGGTAATTATATGGGCCTTAATTCACCTCCTAGCTTAGTCAAACAAACTTTTCTCACAACTTATTACATGTTTTTTATTATATTTTTTTTATGAGATGAGTTAGAGTGGGATATCATGCCTAGTGGACTAATATGCATTGAATGCAGGTTTGAAGGAGAAAATCAAGGAATTTTTGCAAGGACTAAGGTTGAAACTCAAATGGGACAAGGGAGACAGATTGTAGGAGGTAAATCCTCCTCATTTACTTCTCCCCATTTGAATATTCCTCCATTTATTAGACCAGCTTGGAGTGCAAGCAACCAAGTCATGAGGATTAGAAGGCAGCCAAGCAAGTGAGAGACAAAGAGCTAGTTATCTCGAGTTTGGGATTCGAGCCTCCATAATTTTAAGGAAGTCGTTGAATTTAGTTGTATAAGTAGAGAGGACTAGAGGATCATTAGGATTCGAATTTGTGTTGTAAAACTCTAAGTTATTTTCGAGCTCCAGACTTGTAGAAGATTTTGATGTAATTTTATGTTTTGGTAATAAGAATGAGTTTTGTCTTGAGCCAGCACTGAGTTAACTCAGAGGGCTGAAGCTCTTGGGTTAGGGTCCAACCCTAGCAACCAAGGCTCCTCTTTCTATATATGTATGTTTAGCTTAGTTTCATAGCTTCATTGTTAATTTGTCTTTAGAGGTATTTTCATTGCAAGTAGTGTATATTTGATTGGTTGTTTATTAGTTTGCTTCCATTTGTGCCTTAATTCAGTAGAAGGTTTGCAGGGACAAAAGAAGCCCCACAAAGCTGTCAATAGGTGTCTTGGCCTCACTTCCTCCTTCTGGGATCATGATTTGAGGAAGAGACCCTTACGCAACCGAAAAAGACAGATTTCCATTTCCTTCATGATATTTAAAATTTGATGTACTTAAGCTAGCATTTGATCAGTTTTGCAAAGTACTATTTCATGTCCATCTCTTCTATCTTCATTTTTGTAGTAGATCTCATCCATGACTCCATGTTATTCAGCAATTTATTCATGCATAAGGTAGATGATTAGTTCATTAAATTTGGCTTTTCTAGTTCATGAGAATTCTTCTTGTTTACATGATTTTTTGGAAATTACACATGTTTGATGTAGAGCAGGCACTTTAGAAGTAGACACAAATCTCATATCAAGCAACCACCCTCCAACTTCATTCACCCATAGGCATTCCTCGTTTCCATCAAAACCTTCACCAATTTCATCATTTTACATAGAAATTTCCTCAAGCATTTTGAGCGAATCCAACCATCTCCTAAACTTGGTTTTGGGTTCTAAGTGATCCTAGGCCTCTTCTCACTCCATTCCACCCATCAACCACCTTCCATAAGCTTTCCATCACCTCTAACACCCATCAATTGTTTCTCACGGCTGCATCCTGTAGGTTTCTAGTACATCCTGTAGGTTTTCCTGTAGTGGCCTGTTTTGAGGCCGAATTGAGGGAAAAGCTCTAGGAAGACCCCAAAGGTCACCCAAGGGTCTCCCACACCATCCAGACATCTCCTAAACCTTCCATCTATCCTCAAACATCCCTAAACCACCTTCCACATCACCACAAGAGATTAGTTTGCATATTTGGTTTTGCATGAAAAGAACAAAAAGAAAAAAACGGAGTTATTTCAATCCCTTTACTTGCACAATAGTGATGTTTGATGCTTTTAACTTCCATGCTTAGGCAGTAGAATTTGGTTCATGTTAATTTAGCATTATTGCAAAGCTTTTTAGCAGATAATTAGGAAATGATGTGATTTAGCATTAAATTTCGGTCTTTTTTATTATTACAATAGATCAGCTCTCTCTTAGAGTATATTTCCATTTCTTTCATCAAGAAACTGAGCTTCTTCTAAATCTATAGAAGTCTGGCTTGAAAACCCCCAGTGGTCTCTCGCTAGCTAAACAAGTGACAAAAGACAGAACCATCACTTTTACTTGTGTATACAACACTGTCACCTCCATGTTTGTACGAACCCCGGGTTGATGAAATAAAGCTAGTAGCCTAGGAGTTGTAGCATTCTTATTGCAATATTGGTTCTCATCAGGATCACATGGGATAAACCAAACATAACCAAACAGAGAATCTGAAGGAAACCACCTCCACCCTCAAGCCACAGTTATTTCACCTAACACCAGGTACAGAAATAACCAAAACCAATACAAGCATGGGTGCCTCAGAATTTCTTCACCATACGTAGAGGAATTTTCCTATCTCCAACCACCTATCAAAGGCTTACCTTGAGAAAACCATCTCCACCCATCTATCAAAGGCTTACCTAGAGAAAACCATCTCCACCTTCAACCCTTGGGAATTTCCTGAGACCACCTCAACCGGGATCCAAAATCTATTGACAATCCAAAGCTCAACCAAAAAGGGAACCCAATAAATGGCATTAGGCAAGGTTGTACATGATTGTTACTCCAGTCAAATCCCATGCCAATGACAACAAAAATGACTGGAAAACCAATGCATGAACCATGCATTCAAATCCTAGATAACCAAACATGCACGTTGTTACCTGCCAAAATCCTCATGATGGACGATATTTTCTCTATCCTCTTTTTCCCTTGCTATATTTTGTTACAATCTTCCTCTTGGCTGCCACATGAATTCCCTTTTCGCCACTTGATTTCCTTGATTGTTCCTCCTTGTGCCTTGCTTTTGTTCCTTTTCTTTGTGTCCAAGTGCTCTCTCTTGTTGTCGTGTTCTATATCCTTCTTCCTCTCTTTTCCTAAAGAGTATCCTATAATATTTTCTCTCTAATTTCTTTTTTTTCCCTTTTTTGTTTTCTTCATTTTCCCTTGCATGTGTATTCTTTTACTATTTTTATTATTTTCTTGTCTCTTCCTCTACCCCACCTATTGAAGTGGAATTTATTTCTTTTACATTTTTTTATCATGTCCTTGTTGACTTGTAATAATTAATTTTTCATTTATTTCCTTTTGTTATTGTCAATGCTAATTTCCATATCCAATAAACAATTAACCACAATTGGATCCCAATGTAATGTTTTCCCCTCAATCAACTTGGAATACATGTCCCATGACCTTAGTTTTATTTTTCTTTTATAATTCCCACGTTATTTATTTAAATGGAAATTTAACCTAAGGCTATTCAAATCCCTCCCCCTTGGGGGAACACCATCTTTGGTGTTCTATGACACTTATGATAGGAAAAATTGTTGAAAACATAACAAACATACTGCTTATTAGAGCTTTATAAACACAACTCGATAGAATATTTTCAATGAAACACACACACACACATATACATGCCTAACCACATTTTCTTCAACCAACAAACAAATAAGGATATAATTCCCGCATCTAATAATCCATCTCCCATGTAGCTTCCTCAAGCCCAAAGTGCTTATATTTCACTTTAAATTGATCTATTTCTCAGTTCCAGAGCATAATATTCCTTTGTTGCATGATGCTTTGAGTCTCTGGCCGGAACTCCGCCTCTGGATCCACATTCAATAATGACTAATTAGTGACATGATAAACATCCCCTATATATGTTTTAAGCAGAGAAACTTGAAAATAAATCATGGATTTTCACTAGTGGAGGCAAAGCAAGTATGTCGACATTGGTCTAGTCCTTTCAAGGATTTCAAAGGGTCCATAATAACTAGATTCCAACTTGGCACATGATCCAATCTTCAAGGATATCTTCTTGGGCTTGATACACAAGTACACATGCTCTCTAACCTGAAATTCCTAAAATACTCTATGTCAATCCGCATAACACTTTTGGCTATCTCGAGCTTCTTTCAAATTCTCTTTGATAACCTGCATCTCTTGCTCCATCCCTCTCAACATATCTGGTGCAAAAAACACCATGCTCACTTGATCACTCTAACTGATAGGGGTATTACAACTCCTCTTATAGAGAGCCTCAAATGGACTCATCTTCAAGGATAACTGATACATGTTATTATAAGAAAACTCCACCAGTGGAAGATACTCCACCCACTTCCTTTTTTTATGCATGAGTTACATCCTCAAGGATCTTGTTGATTCTCTCTATCTACCCATCTGTATGGGGATGATAAGTTATATTGAAGCCTAAATTTATCACAAATCATGCAAATAATTCCTTCCAAAACTTGGAATTGAACTTGGCATCTCTATTTGATATAATCCTCCTGGGTACTCCATTCAACCTCACTATCTCCTTAATGAAGATTTGAGCAACTTCACTACTTGAATTAGTATAATTTACTGCAATGAAGTGAGATACATTTCTCAACCTGTTAACAACAACCATGATGGAGTCATGTTGCCTTAATGTCCTATTGACGGTGTTGGACCCGCCAACATTCATGGGATCTCCCCAATATGAAGTCCCAACTAGACCTCACACCCTTTGGAGTAGGAGTTCCATCGGTGGCTGGTAATGTTATGCCTTGGCTATGGAAACACGTAGAGGAAAGTATGATACCTTTGGGTAATAGCAAGTGTGTGACCCTGCATAGATTCAAGTGTGATGCATGAAGGTTCCAACACATGAAGGGAAAAGGAAGTGTGCCCCTTAGAAGCATGTAACAGTACGCAGATTGAAAGGAACGAACGAGCAAAATAACATCACAAGATAAGATGTGTAATAGTCCACAAGTTAAAGTGATGAGTTAACCCAACAACACGCATTCAACAAGATTCATATAAATGCAAAAAATAGTTCATAAGCATATGTGTAAGTTAAATAACATACATTTCCAATACAACAAGAATAGTCCTACTATATTAAAAACATATGCATGAAAGTGTGATGGCTCTAATTTTATTATTATAAGTGAAAGTTCCATCCATATATACACCATTGACGACAACTAACCCCAATAGTGGAACATTACAGTTAAGAACACATGCTCCTCCAAAGAAGAATATTTTTTCTACACTATGGAGAAGTGAAGTCTCTTCACAATACTCCCAAGTTCTTTCTAAGCCTAAGCCTAGCCAAAATCTTGTTACATGAGTTATGAGTTTCTATGTATAATAAGAGGGGGTGACTCTTCAACTCCCCTTTGTGACCTATGGACTACCCTCATGACTCTTCAACTTCTTCAAAAAATAACACGACATTACATGATGACCTTTCATATTCCAATATTGGCACTTGGAACTTCACTTATAACATAATTACAAATAATATTACATTTACACTCATACTCATATAGGAAAAAATAGGGTAGATTCAACTTGACATCCTAACATGACAAACACTATGATCCTTGAGTTTGGGGACACTCTAACTCGACAACTTCCAGTTGATGCTACTCGGTCATGTATCGATACCAAGCTTAGTACTGTGTGATGACATCCCCAAGAAACATGATGGTGTTAGGCTGGAAGGAGACTCTAGCCTCCATAGCATTTGGCTACAATGATTTGGAACCAGCCTTAAGTTCTTTCTGAAAACGGAGCAACATAGTTCTAGCTAAGGATGGGACCATCAATGTTGTTATGCATGTTCTATCTACTCAACTCTAAATCATCCTTGGTAACAACATGTCTCAGCTGCTCCAAGTACTATTTAATCTCCTACCTAACTTGGTGTTTGTGTTTAGCTTCGGTGAGTGAGAGGACTAATGGGATCTAGTGGGTTCTCACCATGAAATCCAAAATATTGTACAGTAGTACTTATGAGGCATGAATGTTTCCAATGAAGGAGGTGAACTACTTATTTTTTTGCATCAACATTCAAACTCTTTCCTTTCCCAACTCTACCTGCGAATTCATATTCTTTACCAAATTAAGTGGTACCCCTTTATATCACATTGTCCATTCTTTCATAGCAGTGATAACAATTTTCACATTCCTTAGGATCTTCACAAATTCCTTGTTGTGCTACTACAATTTATGAAATGAGACAACTACCTTCTGTATGGTCATGATCTCCACATAGAGGTCCCTTATGGTCTCTTCAAGTGTTGATGCCTCACCAAGTATCCCTTCTCTCATTTTCCCCAAGGAGACCTATGTGGGATATGCATTATATGTTGCTTCGTGAAGATGTTCTATCTCTTATTGGGCAGCCTGTAAGTCTTGGGCCATTTGCTTATTCTTGGTCATCAAATACAAAGTGTTTGATCTCGTCACATTGTTGGGTCCCTATAATACTAGTGATTACCCCATTACTATTGTAGTTATACCCCTTATTAATATTTTTGTGCCCCTATTATCCCCATATTGTTATTACTGTGCCCCATAGAATCCCTCTATTGTTATTTTTGTGGCTTTATATTATTATTGTTAGGTCGGCTAGATTATATTGTGACTCCTTAGACTCCTATATATAGAAAGGAGGTTTTGTCATTTGAATATCCAAGAATTGTTCATTTATGTAATGTAAAGGAGGTTGCCCCCTCGAAGAGGCTGAATTATAAGACGTTGATCTATCTTTTCTATCTTTTCTTGAGCTAGTTTCATAACATTTGGTATCAGAGCTTTGGATTCTAGGG
>APFE031484595.1:116472-156706 GCA_000404065.3 Pinus taeda | reverse complement strand
AAAAAAAAAAAAAAAAAAAAGAAGAAGAAGAAGAATATATGAAGAAAAAGACCACTTCAAAAATTATTAAGTTTACAAAATAATTATTTACATTTCATACATAAAAAAAAAGAGTCTAGTGCAGAATTACCATGTTTTTAAATCAGCATAAAAAACGCTACCATCATAAATCGCAATGTACATAAAAAAATTTATAGTGCCAAAAACTAAGCTTTAAAAAACACATGTGTGTTCTACATAACCCCTTTTCGAAATCGAGTCACTTTTTTGCTATCTCTACAAAACGGGTAACAGTATGGGTTCCCGTTTCAAAGTTTACATTGTTCACAACAATCTTTTCTTTTTTTCCTTTTTGTGAAAAAATGAATGTTAATTATTCTTGATTGTAGGGCAGGTGGATTAGTTGTGGAGAGAGGTGGTTGTGAAGGGTCAGATGGCTTGAGAGGCAAGCAGGGGTCTTCTCCTATCTATTTTGATGCATTTTTCACAAACCAGCCTCAAAGCAGTCCATTACAGGTCATCCTATAGGATGTCCTAATGTACCTACAAGATCAGGCCGAAAGCAAAAGGAGTGATTTAGACAGTGGTATAGGGCTTAGGGAAGGTGAGTGATGGAAGGAATAAGGTAAGGAAGTGGCTAGGACTTCCTCAGAACTCAAACCAAAGTTTGTAGGATGGTTGGATTTTCTCAACAATCATGGCAAGTTGGTCTTATGAAATGATAACTTGGTTTATGGACTGCCTACAACTCCAAGCTAGTGTGATTTGATTGAAGGATATTTGAATGAGTGAGGATTAATGAGGAAGATCCATCTCCTATAATCTCTCCTTATTGTCTCATTCGAGTTCCTGCACCTTAATTAGCCATAATTGCCATAATTTTCTCCCAAAAGCCTGCAATCAATGCACATTAGACCACTAGAATAACATCTTACTTTTACTCATCTCATTAAGCAAAATATAATTAAAACATGTAAGGAATTATGAGAATATTTGACTTTAGTAAACTTGGAGGTGTATTAAAGTCCATATATTTACCCATTGTTGAGCCTCATCATCACCCCCGTACTGAAAGTGTTGCTCACCCTCTGAGCAAATTAATCTATGTCTATGTCCTTCATTGCTCTGGTGGCTTCCCTGACATCCCATGCTTCTACTATAGTCTCCTCTTCCTGTGAATACAATCCTACCTTCCTCTTTATCTCTTCCCACTGGTTTTTTTTCTTCTTCTTTCTTTCCTTCCAACATTCCTAAAAGCAATGGTACACTGAGCCTCAAGCCAATCCAATTGAATTTGAGTCTTTGGAGAGTCTGCTTATACATGGGGGTTATATTTAGTGCCTTTCTCATCCTGTTAGGAGAATGGTATTCTATGATTTTTAGGATGTAAGGCAAGATGTTCCATATCCTTTGGCAAGCTTGCATGCTATCATCTCCTAGCAATCTGAACATGTATTCAAAGTGTGTGACTGCTTGTTCTTGTGCAGCAAGGTACCTAGGTGCAAGCTTGGGATCATTTTCAATGAGCTTATGGGTGCTGATGACAGCCACTGGGTTAGATTGCTCAGCTCTGATCATAAGCAGTTTTGTCTCTTCTTTTTCCATTACCTTTTTTATCTTTGTAGCTCTTGCCTTCTCATGATTCATCCATGATGCTAAGGCCATCAATCTCAAGTCTCCTAGTTTTGAATTTGGGCCCCACTATTCTAATGCTTTTTTTAAACATATAAGGGTGCTTTTAAATTCACAAACCCTATCTACATCTTAATAGACTAAGAATGTTTATTTAAACTCACTAAACTTAATATAATCAACTACATTAATCCATATTAAATTGTTGGATTATCTTTATTCACCTATTCTACCTATATAATCTTAGCCAAGATTACACTGTTTGGCCAAGTTATTCACTCTAATCATTAACATAAATTGAAACCAGCTTGAACATGATTACACTATATGTTTCAAGCATAAAGGGATTGTGGCATTTAAACAAGTTGCACACAATTTCATGAGTTTATTCTTTACAAATCCAGAATGATAGTAGTGGCACTTAAGCTAGCATCATTTTCACATTCATTCATTTTTTGTGGGGTTCATTTATCATTTCTTTCATTTTTCCTCTTTTTCTATTTTTGATTTTATATCATCTTTTCATTTTTTATTTTCATTTTTCTATCTTTTTTGGAAATTATTTGGAGAAAGTAATACTATTTACAATTTGAAATATTGAAAGCAATTATTCAATGATCATTTGATCCTATAAATTATAGGACCCTAACAAGGTGAATTGAAGATTGATCCCTCAAAAGTTGATGTTATTGTGAATTGGCCTACACCCAACAATGTAACAAAAGTTAGGTGCTTTTTGGGAGCAACCCAATATTGGAGAAAAATTATAGCTAACTTCTCACTCATTGCAACACCATTACATGCTTTTACAAGTGTGAAATGGATATTTCAGTGGGGAGGAAAGCAACAGAAAGCCTTCAACACATTGAAAGAGAAAATCAGTATAGCACTTCTAGGTCTCAAGCAACCATTTGAGATTCAAACCAGTGCAAGTGATTATGCTATGGGAGCAGTTTTGATGCAACACGATAATCCTATTTGTTATCATTCTGAAACATTTACCAATGTAGTAATTAACTATCCAACTTATGATAAAGAGTTGTATGCTTTGGTACAAAGCATGAGGAAATGGAAGCGTTATTTGATGGGTAAAGAAATGATTATTCATACTGGCCATCAACCTTTGCAATATTTACAATCGCAAACCAAGCTACAATAAGCTAGACATTCCAGGTGGATGGGATTCCTAAAAAAAATTCATTTGGTAATAAGGTACAAGAAAGGTGTATACAACAAAGTTGTTAATATGTTATCAAGGCCTATTGTTAATGCATTTTTCATACTTAAGCATAACTCAATCATGCATGAAAGTTATATTGAGCAGCATAACTTTGAGTCAAATCAATCATGTTGAAGAGTTGGATTATCATGTTCATAACAAGTTGCTATATCATCTTGGCAAGTTATGTGTTCCACAGGGTGAAAGAATCAATTTCATAATGGAAGTCCACACTTCTCTTATTGTTGGTCACTTTGGTGTAGGCAAAACAATTGTGAAAATTAAGAGGTATTGTTATTGGCCTTTCATGAATGAAAATGTTTCAAGATATCTAAAAGGGTGTTCTATGTGTGCTACTAGAAATCCTAGCAATACGAAATTGTGTTTTTACACTCCACTTCCTATTCTTTCTCGTCCTTGGGAAAGTATTTCTATGGATTTTGTAGGGGGACTACTAATGTTTAGGAAAAGTCATGATTATCTATATGTTGTTGTGGATCGTTTTAGTAAAATGTGTGTATTGATGCCATGTAACAAACATGTTACAGTTGAACAAACTGCAAAGATGTTCTTCCAAAATATATGGGTTCACTTTGGGTTACCCACTTATATTATCTCTGATCGAGATTCTCGATTTGTTGGGAAGTTTTGGTCAAGTTTATGGGAACTCATGGACACAAAGTTGAATAAGAGCATAAAATTTCATCCACAAAATGACAACTAGACAGAAGTAGTGAACAAAACAATAGTGCAACTCCTTCGAGGATATTGTGGTAAGCAACCTAAACTTTGGGATGAGAATTTTCATTACATTTAGCATGTCTATAATCATGTCAAGAACTCAGCTATGCAAGTATCTCCTTTTGAAACTTGTTTGGGTTATTTTCCAAAGTCTCCTTTGGATTTCATCTTTGGTAAAGATATGCAGTATATGGACATAGTGATGTGGACAAAGCCAAGCATTTCATTGAACAAATTCAGCTAGTGCATCAAAGAGTACAAGAGAAGCTAGAGAAAAGCAAAGCAAAGTAGAAAGCAAGGCATGACAAGCTTCAAGTTGATCATGATTTCCAAGTGGGACATCAAGTTTGGTTGTATGTCAACAAGGAAAGACTTCAAGGTGAAGGTAAAAATCTCAAGTCAATCAGATATGGTCCTTTCAAAATATTGGATAAGACTGGTAACAACACTTTCCGATTAGATTTTCCACCTTACATGCAAATTTATTTTGTTGTGAATGTGGAAAACTTGAGATTGTATGAGCCTCCAATGATTAATGATCATGAAGAGAATGTTCAGATTCCATCTATAGAAGATTTTTCTCCTAAATATTTAAATGAGTTGTAGGAAAACTCAATTCTTGACAGGAGGATAAGGACTTCACGCAGAGGCAATGTGGAGTATCTTTGAGTGGAGCTCAAAGGTACCAATCCAAGTAAAGAAAGGTGTATAGAGATCGATAAAGTGAGAGATTTATACCCTCACTTATTTTTTGAGTAAAAACATAGTTTTGGTGGTCCAAAAGCTTCTAGTGGGGAGGAATGATCCAGGGGATAAAAAATAAAAGTGCTCAAAATCTCCCAAAACTAGTTTCAAATCGTAGATCTCGTCGTTCTGATTCCAATGACACTTGAATCACCTCAATCTGACATTGTATGTGAAAGTTATCACATTTTTAAGTTTTTGGCAAACAACTAAAAAGTCAACTTGCAGGGTTTATTATGCAGCTGAATGGGAAGGCCGTATGATGATGTGGTGCTGACGTTAGTAGGATGACTGTGAAAGTATTAATTTTAGACGATCCAATCATGTGCTAACACATGGCATGATCGTACAAGGCGATTTGGCAAATTTTTATTGGTTGGTGAGTTTTGGATTGGCCAATCAGGAGGTGCCACGTGGCCCAATGGGAGGGTGCCACGTGGCCCTTGGGGTTCGTGCAAAATTTTGTTAAGGCGCTGACTGACCTCAGCGAGGTTCGACCCTGCAGCCTCCGACAGGTTAACCGTCAAACTTACCATTGGACAATGCGTTTGGTTCATAACATATAATTGTTAACGGTTATTGTTAAATTGTAGCAATTCAGTGGTTTGAGGGGGGGTTGGGTCAGGCTACCCCGAGTTATATGGTATGTCACATGACCATGAAATATAGCGGAAGGGGAGGGGATTTACCCCAACACTTGATCCCATTATTGCATATAACCATCGGTGAAACCAATGGGAGGGGCAGAGTGCATGGCACCCTACCCATCCCCCTGCCTGCAGACATATTGCCACAACACACGACCAGGTGTCGGTGTCGATGGGGCACGTGGCCTTTGGCTTGCGCCCTCGGTCACATTTTATGCCATATGATCAGAACTGAGGGTGAAGGAAAAGGAGCACAACCCTATTGGTGCATTTAAGTATTCAACAAATTGCACCATTTGCGATCCAAATTGTCGCTTGACGGTTCCGCCAAAAGGGAATTCATTACCATTTTAGCCATTTTTGCGAATTTGCAAAGCAGTTAACAAGGAAATGAAGAAGGAGACCTAACTTGGCCATTTTTCAGCCTTTCTGAGCCCACAAAAAGCCTAACCATGGGTTTTTGGATATTATGGACACAATGGCAGTTTTTTTTTACAATTTGAGCATATAATTTAAAGGGCCAAAATTGAAAATTGGACCTAGAGATGTAGCCCAAGAGGGGTGAACTTTGTCATCAAATTGTTGTTTTGTGATGTTGCTTGTTGTTTATTTTTCTCTGTTTAAATCTGCAAAACTTAACTAAAACTACTAAGTTTATGTGATTTTAAAATTTCGATCCATTGGCCACAAGACATAAACTAGCTTGCAAATTTTTTCAAGAAACCTTCGTTTTTTTCTTTCAGATCAAAAAATGTGATGGTACAAAAAATTAAGAATTCTATTAAATATTAAAATATAAAAAAATAAATAGGTTTTTTTTTAATACTAAAATTTGTTGATAATTATAGTTTTTCTTAAATATTAAGATTTAGTGATATAGTCCAAAGGGGTTGGATCCAATGGTAGAAAGTGAGGAATTGTTTGCCTTTGGGCAAGGTTAAATTCCCATGAAGACTTCCTTAAAGCCATGGGGCACCTTGAGTTAGTGGTCGAACATGTTGTTGCACCTAGAAAGACCATACTAAATGGTTTCATGACCCGTGCACACATAAGTGGATGAAATCCCACCCCCATGTTCTCCTTTTCAAAATGTTAAAGGGTCTTAGCTCGAGTGGTTTGGTGAACAATTTGTTTCCCCATGTGTGTGGGTTCAAACCCACCCCCATGTCCTCCTTTTCAAAATGTCAAAGGATCTTAGCTTGAGAGGTTTGGTGCAAAATTTGTTTCCCTAGTTGCTCAAGTTCAAGTCTCCAAAGACATGTTGTAATTAGCTTGTTTGTGGAATTTATGAAATAGTTTTATCTAGTGTAATAACAATAGTCGATCTTTCGAAGTTACTGATTCTCCATAAATTCTCATTCTGGTTTAAAAAATCGGTAATATGGATAATTATAATTCCTAATAATATTGTAGATTTTAAATCTTTAATAATCTACATTAATATATACTTCAATATATAATTTTATATCAAGGGTTTGGATTCTTGGCAATAATAAGAGTGTTTTTGCAACGCTCAACTGGTCTCCTACAACTCGATGGCCACTAACTTGGGTGGCCCTGCTTACCCATCCCCTCTGTCGGCGCCTGATATATTTGTCTTCAATGCTTTGATCTCCAATGGGTTGAAATTCTAGAAGACAAAGCCCTCACACTTTGTCAAAAGCTTGAGGATATTTTGAAGGTAGAGATCAATGCTGCTCAATCTAGAACAAGGGATCTTCAACTTGCGAAATGAGGTTTAGTGGGTCAATTCATGGGGATCTAGTCTTCCTCGAACTCCTTAAAGTAGTGGGCAAATAAAACTTGGAAACCATTGATAAAGGGTCAAGTTTCCTCCTCTTTCCGCGGGAGACAGTTTTATACCTTCTTCTTTAAGAATAAGGAAGACTAAGACTTGATCTTCGGAAGCAACCCTTATTTCATGGGTGCCCAGGGTCTCTATTTGATAGATGGAGCCCATGTTTTAAACCAAAATGTGAAGTTCCTTTAGTAGTTTTGGTTTGGGCTAAACACCCCTTTGTTCCTTTGCATTATTGGAAAGAAGCCACTTTTAAAAGTAATATTGGAAACACCCTAGGTAAGCATATTGATCATCTCGACCCACAAGAGGGTTTTCTTCTTATGCCAGGATTTGTGTGAAAGTAGACCTGGACAAAGGGCTTTTAGCCGCAATAAATCTCAACTTGGATAATTGGTCCCATATCCAAGAAGTAGATTATGGCCATCTTCCTTTTAAGTTCAAGGTTTGTCATGAGTACGGACACCTTGCTAGAAGTTGCACAAAGAAGATTGAGGTGCAACAAAATCAAGTGGAAGAGCAGGATCAATGTTAACAACCCAAAAGGAGAAGAGGACCATCCAAACAGACTAACAACTAGCCACAAAAGAGTGATCTAGCAGGGAGCAAAGGCAAGGGCTCAACCTCTCCAGCCTAAGCAAAATCAACTCTAGGAGAGGGTACCAACAATCAAGGTGCAATTAAGGCTAATAGTAATGGTTTTGAAGCACTCAACTAATCCAAGTGGATGTTGGTGGCCACCCACCTATCCCACTTGGACCCCCACAACTGTCTCTTTCAGTTTTTCAGTTTCCTTAATTGCAGCGCAATTTACTATTCAAACGTATTCACCCCCAAAAACCCATATACTTAGTATCAATTGTATTCCTCTTCAGAAAATAATTTTAGTTGTATAAATAATACTGAAAATGAAAAAATATCACAATATAACTCTAATATATAAATATGATTTATGCACAAATTTTACAATTAATACAAATATTCTATATATATTATATTAAATTTTAATAATAGATGAAACTTAATTATATTTTAAAAAAATTATAACATTTTAATATAATTTATGTTTAATAAAAATTTATTTATATTTAAAATAATAAAAATTGATAATTAAATACATCCCAAATTAGCTTTCTTAATCCTTCTTAGAGTAAGAAGCAAACAATGATTACCTTTTTTGTCCATGAATTATATATTTTAAAAAATATGTTATAGTTTTTAATTTTTTAATAAATGAATCAATGATAACACCCTATTTATAGTCTAATTTAAACAATAATTTTTTAATATTAATAATCCATATTATATTATATGTTGCTCTTTTCTTTCTTTCTTTATTATTATTTTTTATATTTATTTATTTTATAATTAGTCTATATTATAATAATATATTATATATATATATATATATATAATTTAATATAATAAACTTCAATATATTAAATTTTAGGTGCTTCGATATGTATCTTATATTATATTAAAAAGCATGATCGATGTATAAAAGCATCTCCAATGTATTATGATATAAAAACATATTACATATAGACGCATTTAAAAACATCGTTTTGTTATAGGTAAAATCTTTGGGTAATTGTGGAAGTTTAATTAATAAAAAATGTTTTCTTTAATAAATTTTGGTTTGAATGTTCTTCCCACGGCATGGAAATTATTATATTAAAAGAAAATAATTATTTTATTAAAAAAAATAATTATATTACAATTAGTTAAAAGAATTGTTTATTGATTTTTGGATTTTGATGTCAAATTTAGAAGAAAAAAAAATGAGTTGAAATTTTGATTTGTGTTATTTAAACTGGTTTTTTTAATATATATATGGATTTAATAGCCTCGAAAACTCTGAGCACTTCGATTGTGCAAGGTTACCTATCAAACTTATGATTTCAATAATTTCATGTCGGATTTTGGAAAAATTATACTAGAAAAACTTCCAAAAAAAAACCTCACTAAAAGACAAGTCATTAAAATATATACCACAAGTTTCACTTTTAATCTTTTTAAAGTTAAAACAATCAATATTCACCCTATTTATATGAATTATGGAAATGAAAAGAGCAAAAATATTATATATATATATATATATATATATAATATAACAACTATGTTATTATTATATTTTGATAGTTTGATTTGATATTTTGTGAAAGGCTTCTTATTTCAACTTAAGGTAGATGGAGATTTGTTGAATTTTTTTAATTGAAGACTTAATTGATTCTCAAGGGAATATGCTTAGCACATGCTTAGTCTTAATGCTTATCAAATTTTGTAGTGTATTATAGATTTTATTAGGTTGGATTGACTTTTAATAAATTTAAAAAATTAGATTCTTGCAACTTGGCTCCCATCCCACCAATTTCCCAGGGATTTGAGATAATTCCAATTCTAATAAGTTCCTCCATGATAAGTTCTTCGTTATTATTTATAACATTCAGCCCTTCACAATACCAGGAATATGATGTCAACATCTACAGGTATATAATACAGCCATATATCTGAAAATTTCTTCTATCTGCTGGCTTCCTACATATTCTGTTATAGTCTTTTGTTTTTGATCATCCGATTAACAAGATCCCCAAAGAATTTTTGTATTGTATAAGGAAAGATACCTCCTGATGCTCGCTGGAATTTTTGCATTCCCACTGGACAGATGCTCGCTCTTTTGTATACAAATCTGTTTATATTGAATATAATACAACAATACTGTTTTTTCTTCTTAAAAAAAAAAAAAAAAAAGTTCTTCGTTATTATTTATAACATTCATTTATATATACTCAAATTTTATTTAGTAAAATGGTCCATTACTTTTAATAAATTTTAAAAATTAGATTCCTGTCATATGGCTCCCCACTCACTATTTTTTTAGGGATTTGAAATTATTCCAATTCTAATAAGTTCCTCCATGACAAGTTCTTCATTATTATTTATAACATTCATTTAAAATTCTTTTTTTTTCTTAAGTTAAAGTTGACCCATAGCTTTTTATAATCAGATAAATGTGTGCATTAGTAAATATTTCTTCGTGTTGTAATAGTTTTTTTGTTAATATTTATAAAGCCTTTAATTTATATCAACCACATTAAAATGTTTAATATAATTTACTAATTTTATACTTTTTCAAATTATAATTTAATAAAAAAATTACTTTATTTATCATCTATAAATTATAAAAAAAATATTAACAATATATGGTAGGAACTAATTTAATTATAAAATATATTATATATATATATATATTATATATATATAAAATAAGATTAATCTACATATTTTTTTATAATAAATTTTAATAATAATATAAAATAAATTATATCTAAAGTTTAAATTAAATCATATTATATATATATATATAACCAATGGTTAAATAGTATTACTGACTAAGAATGGATAAATTATAACCGCATGATTGCACGGGTTAGAGTGCAGAGTGTGCAGAGTGGTAGTAGAGGCATTTTGTAACTTTTAGTACAAACAGGAAACAATGCTTTATTGCAGCGGACAATATGGTGGTTGTAAAGGACAAAGGGTGGAGCAACTCCATGTGACATTAACCATGTTGTTTCAATGTTTGAGATGTTTCTCTCATACCTTACAGAATGTGTTAATTTTTGGAATTATGATGTTCCAGGAGTAGGTATAACTTCATGTATGGATTTTAATTTTTGGAATTATGATGTTCCAGGGGAGTAGGTATAACTTAATGTATGGATTTGGTTTATTTAATAAAAAAATAAAAAGTTTTTTTTTGGTTTTAGGATTGGTTGTAATTTAAATTATGTGTTTTATTTATATCATTTTTCAATTAATTTTGTTGTATTTTTTATTAGAGTATTTTGAAATGTTAATTTTTAGTTTTTATTTGAATTAATTTTATTTATTTTGTAATTATATTGTACAAAATAATAATGTGAATTTTTACTTTCATATAGCCATAATATTCCCCAAATGGGATGTTTTTGAGACAAAAGGTTGGGAGGGGGGGTGTGTGGTTGGGGAAGGTGGGGAGGGAGGTGGGTTGTCTCCATCCCAACTAGCCCATAGATCAAGGGACATGGCAACACGCCTTCATGATAGTTTCAATGTGAGTCGTAGTGACATTGTGTCAAAGCATGTTTTCCATCATTTAGCTTAATATGTAGTCAACCTCAACGACTCCCCAGTTGCTTCAATGGTCTTTCAACGGCTTGTTGGTTCCATCCAATAGAGACAACACTTAACCATGGCCTCAGGGATTGTTCTGGGTTATTTTCAGTTATACTACATCTAGCGAAGACAACCAATTGATATGCGAAAAAGTCAAGACATGTTCCACTACCAACAACTTGTTTTTGCCTAGTCCTTCGACACCCTGGCTTAGGAAACAACATCCTCGTTAGTTGGTTCATCGCTTTAACCCAGATGGATTACAACATCAACCTCAATTAGAGTTCACTGCAGATGGTATCACTTCTCCCCTTTGTCACTTTTCTTTTTTTAAGTTGTCACTCTACTGCAAGTTAATTCTATTGAAAGTTTCGCTTGTGCATGGTTTTCTTTTCCCTTCATGGCCTCCTCCAGATCTTTGCAAGCAGCCCCTAAGAATTGTTACACATGCCAACTCTTGGGCTCTTGTCCCCCTCTGGCTTTTTACTCTTCCTCTCGTCCTTTAGGCTTCATTTGACTTGCACTCTCCCCCTTGTCTCACATTCCCTACCCCCCTTTGGGCACTTCTAGTTCTAAATTAGGCCCCTCACAGTTGCCCACTTGCCCACTTGCCCGTCCCCGCAGTCAATCTCCTTACCACTAGTATTCTCAACTTGAAGCTCCCCATAGAGGTCAATCCCCAAGAGGTAACACCCTTCCTTGTGTTCCTGGGACGTGGCATCTCTTTATTGCCACCTTAGCCTTCTACCCGCCATCTCTAGTGCCAAACACTATTCTCCTTTTTTCCCCTTTTCCCATGCCTCAATAGTGAGCTCGAGTGCGCAAGGGAGAAAATTACTATCAAGAGAGGGCCCACAAGGGTAGCACAAGTATGCATCACCTCTTGGAGGAAGTAGCCACCTGCTATTGCAACCTTACTCCAAGGCCCATCCATGAAGAACTCACCTTTACCAAGGGAGAAAGTTCCTCACATCACTTCCATCTCTCCAACACAGACGTTCTAGCAAAATTGGCAGACTAGGTTCCAAACATAAGTCACATGTGGAGCATGTTTAATTAATTCATGCAAAGAATTGAACTTTATTGGCATATGAAGTTCTTACTAGGTAGAGTCCACCTAGACCAACATGAGAATCAACTAGACATTCTCCACTCCCTTGAGCACTTGCACTGGCATTTGAAGGACTTGGACATATGAATGGAGTGCATTGAGCAGCATCTCGGGATTCCTCCCACAACAAGGGGCACATCCAGAGACAACAAAGATCCCATCTAGGTCACCACCACATACTCAGACTGATCTACTTGATTGTATGTCATGGTCTCACTCTATTGATGTTTTTCTCCATCTATTAATTGTTGATCAATCAAGCTTGATACTTTTTTTGTATGATTTTGGACCACTCCACTACTCAGTTATGTTGCACCTCTCTACAAAGAGTTCATTTTTGGATTTGGTCGGGTCTCCCATGTGAGAGACCAACCTAAGGCTCATGAATATTTTATGTAACCTCCAATTTTGAAGGTGATAAAATTTGCGACAAAAAAAATAATAAAAGATTAAATTACCATAATATTTTTTTTTCTTAAACCATGGTGAATCAATAACTTGTTGGAACAATTTGGTCGAGGCCCAATATCAAACCTTTCAGCTACCACTATAACACTAAGAGTATATCCAACAACCTGGAAGCTAGATATATCCATAACTTATGACTTAGCAAGAGACAAGACGTCTCAAACTCCATGAGGGAGTTCTATCCTAGGGGTCACCTACTCTTTGAACCTTATCACAACATGCCAACATGTCCCGAGAATTGAACTTGAATGAAGAGAATCACAAATCATTTTCCCCACCACTCAAGTTAAACCCAAGGAACAATTATCATAATATTACTTGAAAGGTCATAATCAAGAAAATGGATAGTAGCGGCTCTGAGAGGTCCGGCTTGCCCTCAGCCCTGCTCCTCGAGATTCGCTCTCCGCGCGTTGCAGACTGCGCGCAAGCCCGCACCCCAGCCCTCTGCGGGTGGCTCACACAAAGATTTCCCTCTACCATGTGGTCAGCCAGATCAATGGAGGTTTGAGCAGCCCCGGATCGTCTTGGCAGGCTCCTCCCAGAGCTTCTGTCCATGGAGGTGTTGGGCACACCCTAGGCGGCTATCTCCCCTCCCCCCCGCCAATCTCATCAGCTGAGGCTTTTAACCGCCTCTTGGAAGGTCTCCCTAAGAAGAAGAATGTCGAAACTGCGAAATTCGTCAAGAAACTGGACGATATTCCTGAGATCTCCCTCCCTCCGGAAACCCCGATCCAGGTTGCATTATCCTTGTTCGAGCGAGCTCTTATCGGCCAATTCACTAGACTATGGCCTTCTCCCAAATCCACTGAGAGCTAGGTCAAAAGAAATTGGGCATCGTTGATCAAAGAAAGCGTGACCTCTTACTTCCTGGGGCGAGGATTCTTCCTCTTCGAGTTTATCTCAAAGACGACAAAGACCTGATCTTTTGAAACAACCCCTACTTCATGGGCCCTCAGGGTCTGTACCTGAACAAATGGACCCCGGACTTCGATCCAGCTATAGATGTTCCCAAAGCTGTCCCAGTATGGGTCAGGCTTCCAAACCTCCCAGTGCATTGCTGGAATTGGGACTCATTGATGCACATAGGAAATGCCCTGGGGAAATTCATAGATCGAGCGAATAACAAGGATCAATATGATTGTGCCAGGATCTGCGTGGAGGTAGACCTGGAGGTGGGACTTCCAGAGGCCATTAAAATCAAGGTGGGAAGCTGGACACACATGCAGAAACTAGACTATGAACAGCTGCCCTTTAAATGTCGGAAATGCCATGTTTATGGCCACTTCGCCAAAAGCTGTCCGTCCAACATTGTATCGGTGCAAGGGAAGGAGGACTACTGGAACCAAGTCAAACGATCTAAAACTTCTCTCAAGGCTCAGAAGGTGGGAGGCTCTAATGGTAAAGATCCTCATCAGGGCCCTGCTCAGCAGATCCCGTCTCAGACTGCTCCAGAAAACAAGTTCGATCCCCTTAGTTCTCAACCAGTGGACACTCATGAAGTCGTGGCCCAGAAATTAGTGACTCTAGAGAAAGGTATTCAGCCTAACCTTTCCAAGGACTCAGGCGTTGCAGAAAGCTCAAAAGAAACCCCATAAGAAGTTGAGGAAGAGGACCAAGAATCGGAAGACTCGAAGGAGGAAGGAGAAATAGGAGATTCCCAAGCCTCTATAAGGAGATCTACAAGAGGGCGCAAAACAGATCGGGAGAAAGGGGAGTATGAAACGTACAAAGACAAGTTGCAGGGCAGTCAACCAACTTTGGAGAGACTGTTAGCAAAAAAACCGAAGATGGCTAGAAACCAGCACCAAGGCTCCAAGGGAGCCCTCCAAACCAAAGGTAAATAATGAAAATAATCTCCTGGAACTATAGGGGTATCGGGAGCAAAATCAAAGAAGAGGCTATAAGAAATTTGATAAGAATAGAAGCCCTGAACATACTCCTTCTCCAGGAGACTAAGTTGGAGGACTCGGACCTCCTCCACTCAAGTAGGAAACTCTGGAATAAGAGCAAAGCAGCAGTTGTCTCAGCCCGAGGAGCCTCTGGAGGGCTGGGAACCCTTTGGAAGGACAACATGTTCTCGCTAATAACCGAGATTTCAACCACTCACTGGTTGATGTTAAAGATGCAGCATTTAGTTACTAAAGAAATCTTTTGCCTCTTCAATGTTTATGTGCCGGTCAACGCTGGAGAAAAAAAGACCTGCTGGGACTCAATAAGAAATCAAGCAGATCTGGGCATTCTAGAAAACATCATCATTGCAGGAGACCTAAATCTCACGCTGCATTCTTTAGAAAAGCGTGGAGGAAGCATTGTGCGAGACCCGGCAAGGGAATGGGCAGAGGATCTTCTTCAAGATTGGGATCTGTTAGATATCAAGCCTGTTTCGGGTAAGTACATGTGGTCAAATAAAAGAATAGGGCCTGGGCACATTGCAGCAAGGCTGGATAGATTCTTTGTGCAAAGCTCCTTCCTTTTGCTTGGTTTAGATGCCAATATGCATATTCTTCCTTGTAGCACCTCTGATCATAACCCTATCAAGCTGAACCACCGGGCTCACTCTGATCTTGGCCCCATCCCCTTCAAGTTCAGTCCTCTTTGGATCAAGGAACCCAGCTTCTTGCAAATTGTCAAGCAAAGCTGGTCCCAGCCAGTCAACAGATCTCCATTTTTCATATGGGAAGAAAAACTCAGAAGAGTGAAATCCGCCCTAAAGTGCTGGGCCAAAAATCTTCCTAACCCAGCTACGGAAAGGAAAAATATCCAAAGCCTGCTAGATGCCCACCATCTACTCTCGGAGGAGGCTCACATCTCCAAAGAAATTCTTGAAAAAGATGTCCATCTTCAACAGCAATATCATAGAGCCTGCCTGAACGAAGAGGAAACATGGAGGGTTAAATCTCGCTGCCTCTGGCTCAAAGCAGGAGATAGAAACACCTCATATTTTCACAAACAGTCTTAAGCCAAAAAAAACTTCAACCACATAGCTGAAATCAAAGAAGAAGATGTTATCCACAAAGACTTTACAGACATCAAGCAAGCAGCCTTTTGCCATTTCCAAAATCTGTACAGCGAAGAGGGGAATGTGACTCAGAACTCTTGCCTTCTGGACGGGGTTCCCTTTTTAATCTCAGCTGATATGCATCATCATCTAGAAGCCAAAGTCACCATGGATGAGGTCAAAAGCGCTCTCTTTGCCATGGACCCAGACAAAGCCCCAGGTCCCGACGGCTTCTCTGCCAGGTTTCTCCAATCCTGCTGGCACATTGTGGGAAAAGATCTCCACAAAAGGATCCAAAAATCGCAGACCTGTCAGAAAATTGGAGGAAGCACTAACTCCTCGTTCCTTTCTCTTATTCCTAAGGAGAAGGGCGTCAATTCCTTCAATAGATTTCGTCCCATATCTCTTTGTAACATCGGTTACAAACTAATCACCAAAATCATTGCTAGTAGGCTGAAGCACATCCTTCCTAAAATCATTCCAGAGAACCAAGGGGGCTTCATTCATGGAAGACAGCTGGTGAACAACTTCATTTTAGTTCAAGAGGCAATCCTATCAAGTCACCAGCGCAAGGAAAGAGGTATGGCCATCAAACTGGACTTAGCAAATGCTTTTGATCGTGTTAGACATAGCTTTCTATTGAATGTTTTGCAAAAATTTGGATTCGGAGCGAGCTTTATAAACTGGATCCAGGCTTGCATCTTGGAGCCATGGATAGCTCCTCTAATTAACGGTAGAGTTGCTGGTTTTTTTAAAGCAACAAGAGGATTAAGGCAGGGCTGCCCCCTATCCCCTCTGTTGTTTGTTATCCAAGCCTCCATTCTCAGCTTTCACTTAAACAAAAAATGCAAGATCAGGAGATTCCAGGGATTTGTATTGCGAGGGGAGTTCAAAATATAAATCATGCCCTGTTTGCAGACGACACTCTGCTACTTGGGGCTGCTTCGATCCACTCAGCCACCAGATTCAAAGAGGCACTGAATGAGTTTGGCATGATGTTTGGAAGTAGTCTCAATAAGGGAAAGTGCCACATCTTCTATTGGAATACCTCGCTCTCTATGCTCAATACCATTGCCAGATGCTTAGGATTTGTTGCCTCATCTGTTTGGACCTTGTTTAAGTATCTAGGGATGCCTATCTTCCTCAAGCGTGCCTATAGCAGGGATTGGATTCCTCAACTAGAAAAATTCAAGATCAAACTTCAGGCATGGGGCTTTAACTGGCTAAATATAGCAGGCAAGTCAGTCCTGATCAAAGTCGTTCTCTGTAGTCTTCCCTTATTCCAGTTCTCAGTGCTTCTAGCTCCTGTCGGAATTCTCCAGAAAATGGACCAGCACATTCGAAATTTCTTCTGGAAGGGGGGTAAGCAACGAGAGGAAAATCCCCCTCGTCAACTGGGAGACAGTCCTCAAACCTCAGATGGAGGGAGGCCTAAACTTCAAGAAGCTTCCCCTACAAAACATCGCCATGGGAGCCAAGCTACTTTGGAAAATCATAGTGCCCAAGCCTGGCTGGGCTCAGCTAGCGCTTTGGAGGAAATACTTCATAGGCGAGAGGACAAGATGTCTGGATGGGCCTCTTCCCCAAGGCACCTCTTCATTTGCCAGACTCAGCGCTAAAGCTGCCCCTCTGATCTGCTCCAAGGCCTACTGGATCCTTGGAAACAGAAAGAAAATTAACATTTGGACAGATCGCTTAATGGATCGCGATCTAATCGGTGACTACCCCTCCGTGAAGATGCTGCATGATTAGCTAACAAACACAGGTAAATACACTTTGTGGGATATCTCCAAGTGGGAAGGAACGTGTTGGGCTGGCTGGAACTTCTTTTATCCACCTGTGGAACTCCTTCAGGATGTCAACCACCTCCGCGCTATGCTCAATGGAGCTGCCCCTTCGCATATTCGCAGAAAAGACAGGTGAGGCTGGGGTTCCTTAACTGCGGGCTATACTGTTGCTCATGGCTATTCGAACCTTGCCTCAATACCAAACGTTCCTCCTGATCCGGCCCCATGGAAGACTATTTGGGGCATCCCATCGCTGCCCAAGATAGACATGTTTAGTTGGCTTCTATGCCACAGAAAAATTCTCACCGACGAGAACCTGCAAAGGCGTGGTTTTTATGGCCCGTCTAGATGCTCCTTGTGCAGAGAAAAGGCGGAATGTGCCACACATCTTGTTCTAAAATGCAAATTTGCAGTGCAGGTCTGGAGAGAACTGATGGATTATTGGAATCCAAATTTTGAACTTCCTACCTCCATAACTGATCTCTTCACTAACTGGTAGATCAGATATCCAGGTCCCCCCTCTAAAAACAAAGTAATAAAGGCCGCCCGGTCTTCTCTCCTCAAAATTTGTTGCTGGCAGGTCTGGCTAGAGCGGAACAACAGAATCTTTAGAAACATCCAGCACGATGTCAAAGTGGTAGTGGCTAAGATAAAAATTCAGCTAAAAGAATGCCTGGAGGATAAAAAAGACGACTCGAATCTTAGTCAACTCGACACTGTTTGGGGGACTTCCTTAAACCTGCAATTCCGTTAAGCCGACAGAAACATTATGCCACTTGAGGAATGGCAAATAAGGGGGATAAATAAGGAAGAATTTCAAGTCTGGATCTCCAATCATAAGGTGCATTCTCTCTTCTTCGATGGGGCAGCAAAAGGAAATCCTGGCAAGGCTGGGGCAGGAGGAACGGTTAATAATACAGAAGGCATCCTGATCCATAGCTTTGCCTGGGGGTTGGGGTTCAATTCCAGCATTCGAGCGGAAGCATTGGCCCTCTATCAAGGTCTCAAGCTGCTCTTGAATCTGGAAATAAAGGAGGCAATCATTCTTGGGGACTCCCAAGTGATCATAAAGCTCATGGTGACCAATACTGCTCCCCGGGACTTAAGATTAGCAAGGCTGATTCATAGAATTAGAAGCTTGGGGAAGCTGTTCCAAAACTTGAAATATTTTCATGTATTAAGAGTCAATAACAAAGAAGCAGATCGTGAAGCTAATAAAGCAATACTTCTCTCTGCCGGGGCAATGATAAGGGACGGGAATGAAACATGGGATCCAATTCCATAATCATTTCAGCAGATATGTTTTATTGTTGGATTCTAAATTAGTTTATTTGCATATTCAAGCTTGGGCAAATCACAGAAATCAACTCCATTGTTGAACTCAAAAAGAGCTGGAAGCAAAATACAAACCCTCCAGTACTTCAGGAGGTCAGTTCTATTTGGATCTGGGCAACTCCCATTATAATCAGAATTCTGGCATTTAGGCCAACCAGCTAATACAATCCATAACTGTTCTTGTGAAAAAAAAAATGGATAGTAAATAATCAATTAGTATGTCCTCTTTAATTTATTAGATATATCACATTCCTAGATAAGTTGTAATATTGTATTACAAAAAGTATTTACTTCACTCTTTTTTTTAATATAATGAAAAGAGATTATGTTAAAAGTATGTTTGAAAATTTAAAAATATTTCTTGACAATTATTAGTAAGTAAATTTCCAAACCTTTAATATTTAATATTTAATATCTAGTTAATATTCATTATGGAGTCCCAAAAAATTAGTTTTTTCTCTCTTTTTTTAAACTCAAAATTTAAAGAATAGGGACAGGGTTTGATTCACTTAGATTTACATAAATCATAAGATAATTTAATATAATCTCTTTAAGTACAACTACATGTTTTCCCACTACCTCAAGGTAACCACATCCAACAATATTTTAAGGACTCGGGAGTTATAAGTGTAAAGGCCTTTGTAAATTTTACTAATTCTTAAAATATTAGAACTATAATTTTTTTTTTTTTTTTTAATGAAAATATTCTAAATTTGAGAGATTTTATATAATTTTATATAAATTTTAGTAATCTTTACATATAAATAATCTTATTTTTTAGAATTTATTGAATCATCTAAAAAAATATAAATATGTGAAATTAAAAAAGGGAAATTTTGATTCCTAGAACTGTGGTTGACCCCATGGCTCTAATGGAAATTAAACTTTACCCACCGGTGAAAAATGCCTCCAATTCCATTGGTTATAATCTTGTTTCGACCAAGAATATGTCATAAACAATGATGTTTTTTTTTTATAGGTTTTTGCACTCACTTGACTTAGTTCTATATGTTTCTAGATATACTTAATCTCCACACTTCAAATCGATAAAGGATTATTTAGGTTATGAGCATTTGATAGAGTATGCTTAATGTTTGCTAATGCCAATCCTTTGTTTTCCCCAAAAAAAAAATGTCTTTCCACAATCTTTAAACTTAACATATTTATTATAAGTATTATTGTTTACCTATAATCAACAATCAAATATTTAGGATAATCCTCACAATATTTATGTTTCCATATTTTTTTTTTTAATTTATCTTTTAGAACACTAATTGAACCCATATTACTATTGCAATTATCTAAAATACCGGTTGTAACTTTGATGTTAACCTTTCTCTATCTATATAGCCTACTCATTGCCACCCTCCAACCATCAAGTCCTTAAACGGTTACTAACATCTAAACACCAAAAAGGGGACAAGTCCCAACAAAGGGTACATTTATAACTGAACAAACCTCTATCCATTAATGATCACGCTCGTGTTCAAGTGATTTATAAGTTAAAATTGATGAAAGTCTTCAAAAAAAACTTTGACAAAATAGAAGGCATTTAATCAAAACTTTGTAGTTAAAGGTGTTATAGTTGTAAGGTTGGAACTATAAAGAGTTATGTAAGGCTTAATGTCTTATAACTATGAAGTTGATCTTATAAAGAATTTTATATCTAAAAAAATTAATAAAGAAATATATAGGAAGAGGTGATTAGGTAATTATGGCAAATAATGTGCATGTGTGTATTGTTATGAATTTGGAAATTAATTTTAAAGTGTTTTTTAATATAAATTTTATATTAATATAATTTATTTATTTTAGATAAATATTGTATTTTTTCAAATTGAGATATGTAAGGGTATTTTGCGTTAGGTTATTTTTTTACTGGGAGACCGGATCATAGTCAAAAGAACACACTTTGCAAAAAGGCAAGTGTGATCATGTTTTACAAAAATGAGTAGAGAGTATATATTCTAAAAAAACTAGCCAAATTTGCTTGGAGGTAGAACTATCTAATTCAAAAACATAATGGCCATGAGCATAATAAACTAACTCTAGGAGTTAGAATTTGTAGCAACAACCCGAATTGGATCTTTGTTATTGTTGGGGGTGTTTCCAACTGGTGGAAGAATGCCCAAATGGTGCTCATTTTTGTTCGTACACTGATCTAGATCCCTTAGATGTCGATGGAGGTGTTCAAGGGAGTGTAGGATGTTAACACTATGTTTAAAGTGATTCAACAAAATTCTGCCTAAAAGGAACTTCAAATGCCAATACAAATCAATGGTGTGCATATATTGATTAAACATGCCATGGGTATGCCCAACATCAGACGCCCAATCAGTCAGATCGACCAAAACTTCTATGTTTGAAAGTTGATGCTGATGGGAGAGCCCTTCCCTTTCTATTCAAGCAAGTTCCCCCTAGATGAGTCCCACAGTGAGTTCCCAAAACCAATCTTGAAGCTTGTGATGCACATGTATATGTCCCCAAGAGGCACACTCCTGCTAATAGGTGGCCCCTTAGCTAATGTGCGCTCACTGACGAGGCATGACTACAAACAAGATTCCAATATTGAGAACAACAAGAGAAAAGGTAGACAAGTGGGCATTGACTTTAGGGGAAGAGACATGAAGGGGAGGGGAGGGGACACGTAAACAAGAAGGTAGGGAAGATCAGAAGAGGGGGGAGAGAAAAGCCGCTAACCAACCACAAGGGAGCAGAGAGGGCATAAATATGGATACAAGCAAACTGTGAGCTAGAGGATGGCACCAAAAGATGAGCATCCACTAGCTAAGGAGCAGAGGACTATACCAGCTTGCTAGTGAAAGAAAAGAGGAGAATAACACTTTAGGGACGAAAAGAGCCCAATGAGTAGAACAACAAAGAATATACTGGCAAAGAATGAAAGGGAAACAATGTTGAATACATGGACACAATTAAGTGAAAAAGCTTATGCAAACTTGATATTAACACACTAGGGAACACTATAGGAGTTTGACTTCCACAAAGAGTGGTGTCAACCTTGCTGCTACTGCCTGTGCCCAACCCAGCATTCCAACCTGCATGGAGAGAAAATAATTCTAGAAATGAAAACAATAGGCTTTGACTTCCCAAAGAGGGGGGTGAGAAGAAAGTAACCTTGTAATACCAAGAAAAGCCGCCAGCCAACCACAAGGGAGCAGAGAGGGCACAGAGATGGATACAAGCAAACTGTGAGCTAGAGGATGGCACCAAAAGATGAGCATCCACTAGCTAAGGAGCAGAGGACTATACCAGCTTGCTAGTGAAAGAAAAGAGGAGAATAACACTTTAGGGATGAAAAGAGCCCAATGAGAAGAACAACAAAGAATATATTGGCGAAGAATAAAAGGGAAACAATGTTGAATACATGGACACAAATTAAGTGAAAAAGCTTATGCAAACTTGATATTGACAGGCTAGGGAACACTATAGGAGTTTGACTTCCACAAAGAGTGGCGTCAACCTTGCTGCTATTGCCTGTGCCTAACCCAATGTTCGAACCTGCATGGAGAGAAAATAATTCTAGAAATGAAAACAATAAGCCTTGACTTGCCAACTAGGGGGTGAGAAGAAAGTAACCTTTTAATACCAAGAATGTCGAATAACGCTACTGAAACTCTAGCTAACAAGGATGACAATGGAAGTTGTGATAGGGCTTGACTGAGCTTCACTGAGGTGAGTCGGCCAGAGCCCCCCATCGAGAAAGCTCAAAGCAGAAGATGGGGCAACTGACTGTGAGAATATATATATACAATATTTTTTTGTTTGATATTAATATTTTTCTTCTTTTTAACATCCATATATTCTATACAACATTTTCATATATTTTTTTTAAGATATAAGCCTAGATCTATCTTAATTTTGGATCTACCAAGCATTGAGAGGAATTGAATCTCTTTTCACTCTAAAATAGGTTTGCATCTCAAGAGATTTGATCCATCTCGGCACTTGGTAGATTTAGAGTTAAGATGGATCTAAGCTAGTTTAATTTCCCCCTTTAAATAAGCTATATTCCACATAAATACCATGGGTTCTCATAAACCTCAGCCTCAAAAGCCACGAGGAACTTGACCAAGCCAAGTTTACATTAACTACCAAACAAAAATAATAATAATAATAGCATAGATTTTTTTTATTATTATCTTAATTTGAAGTTATTTTTATTTTAACATAGGGATCATTTTATTTTTATTTTGATCAAGTCAAAAATGTTTATAAGACATTACAACATCTCTACCATAGTGGGCTAATGAGTGTCTCTCAACGCAATTAATAATAAAATGTGATTTATAGAATGTTTTCATATTAAAATTTGATTAATTTAAATATTAATAATAAAATATGAACTTTTTTCCCTAGGGAAAAATCACAATTTTCTATTAAAAAGAGAAAATTACATTTTGAAGATGCACATTGTGCTTTCAAACGATGGTTATCCAAAGAGGACAGTTATCCAATAAAAAATTAAAAAAAATTGTTATGATACCGATAGTCATTGACCTGACATTCATCAGAAAATAGAGAGTCCATATAACTAGCAATTTACATACATATCATAAGTAAAAACATGTGCTACTCTTAATGAGGTCCAAACCATAAACTGCCATATAGAGAGTTGTCACAAAAAGAAAGTAATCATATCATATCGTCATTCCTGAATATGAGCAACGCCATCTATAAATGGTCAATGATAAAACTCATAGAAGTCATCTCCATTCTGTTTTGCAATCTTCCATGTGCCATGCGCCTATTACATCCCCGCTTTGGATAATCTGTCGGTCATATAATTTCTCTCCTTGTAGATGTGAGTACAAGATACATAATCAAAGTGGCCTTTTAACTGTAAAACATCTTCTAACAAAAGAATAAGAGAATGCAAATGACACCGAGCAGATTCATTGAACCAATTAACAATAATTTGAGAATCACCAAAGATTTGAAGATGCTTGCTTCCTTGCTCAATTGCAAAAAAAAGGCACAATTTTAAGCTATAAAATTTTGCAAAGAATAAAATATAAACTTAATGATAAGATGATATATAATTTTAAAAAATTAATTAATTTTGTAGTATATTTTTTTAGTTAGAACACAACAATCTAGAAACTAAATTTATCATTCTTGTAATTTTTACAAGATTATTATCTAATTTACGACAAAAGACATGGTCCCTTTTGCTAGAGCATTAACTTACTCCTCTTCTTTAGCTCCAATTATAATATCGCTCATAGATTTCAATATACTCAAAAAAAATTGTGTCATTTTAATGCACTTTAATATCATATGGTTATATTGGGATTTCATTTCATATTAATAATAGAATAATAATAATAATAATTAACTTAAGCTCACATCATAATAAAAGTAAAATTTATCTATGAGACTTCCTCATTTGAAAGACATGGAATTTTTCATTCTCGTGTGTGTGGGACAAGGAATTCTTTGGTGCAATGATTTCATTCTTAAATTTATGAAGATATGCATGTCTTACAACTCTAACTTCTACCCTATAATATTTTTGTAATACGTCTTCTTTTTGTTAGACCTACTCAATTGTAATTGTAATCCCATCTCCTTATATATATATAGATATATAACACAAAGATAATTCACATTATAGATAAAATAGAAATTCTTTATTAGGTGTTGGGTGATAACCATAAGGGAAACTAAGGGAAACTGGTCCTCCATTAGCCTAATATTATCCATCATGTTCATGTCCTTATATTGTCTATCAACTCATATATAAAAAAAAGGTATTCTAATAAAAATAGATACTTATGCCTACACATGGTAACATATAAATAAAGAAAAGAAGATACTAAAAACCAAATTAAGAATCAAATAGAAAGAGATGGAATTGCTCCTCAACCAACATATCCATAAAGCTCCTTGTAGTCTTTTCCTACTCCTAAGTCGATGTTGAAGATTGGCCCTCACCCTCAAGAATAATTACGTTAAACTAGGTGGACCCACCTTTCTACTTCAGAGTGGCTTCTCCCTTTGAAACCCAAGTCACCGATATCTCAATTCCAAAGACCCTCTTGCACATTGCTTCAAATTTACCTTCAAAAAAAGTGAATTGTGTTTCAAACATCTTCTTGGTCTACATTGGTCTTCTCAAGAGCTTGGGAAATCATGGTCTTAACCAGCTGGTATGCTTCAACAATGTTAGAAAACTTGGTTTCTCATGTGCATGAGTGGACAAGGTCAAATGCCCAGCCCTAAATCTCCTCAAGAACTTGGGTCATAGATAGCTTTAGTCTCTTAACTTGCACCTCATTCTCTAGCTTTTCCATCACTGTTTGGTTCCTTATGAGCACCTACAATGGTATCATTTCTTAGTCTCCCATGCTTCACCCATTGCTCTAGAAGAATAATTTGGGTGTCTTGAGGAGGAGGCCATACAAACCCCACCATGTGCTTCTTCTTTCTCCCAACCTTGGCCTGGCTAGCTCCATAAGCCCTAAAACCCCTACATGTCATATACTACCAAGAGACATAAAACACACAAGAAATGCCTCCAACTTGGAAGAATATCACACAATATAGGTCAGAATTGGCTTCACCCCCCGCCACACTTAGCTCCCACCCCGACCAGGTTGAAACCATTTCTTGAGGTAACACCCTATAGTATAAAAAGCATGTCTCACTCTAAATTAGGAAAATGAATGAAAAAAGCTAGAGAGAAATTGACAAAGGGGATAACCTGATACTTGGAGATGGAGCAATGGATCTGAGTGAGGTTGGCCTACTCGCCAAGCTACCACTTTTCTCCATTAGTGTCAAATGATTACTGTCACCTTCTAGTCAACCAACCTAGGATAAGGCCACCATTGGAACTATTATTTATGTTTGATCTTCCATTCTACATTTAATCCATGACTTGTCATGATATCAAAATCGAAGTCCACCCTTAAGTGGCCTTGAAATCCACCCACACTAGCTTCTTATTACTAGTTGTGTCTAATGCTAATTTCTAGAAACTTCCTTCCATGGCATGGAGTTAAACTAGATATGGGAGGAGCTCACATGCCTCCCCTAATTTCCTCCTCCTTCACACCAGGCGGTCATGACTCTCACCTGCCTTAGAGATGATGGGAATGTCACATTAAGTGAATTAGTGAATGAGCACCATGCATAGATTGTCGCATCATACCGACCAACACCCCATTGATTGAAATTATCATATATATTTAATTTAAAATGAAATTTATAAAAAAATTACCCAATTTTAAATCAAGTCAAAGCATAAATGGCTTAGTGTAAATATTGAGTACTTTTAAAACTTTTTTCTAGCCCTTATTTTCTAACCAAATTTGTCGAAATCTTATTAGAAATTAGAAGAATTAGTGGAATGACATATATAAGTTGTTATGATTGCACTATCTAGGTGCAATAAAGATTTTTGATATTTTTTTTTTTTTTTTTTTTTTTTTTTTTTTTTTTTTTTTTTAACGGGTATGTTTTTATTTAAGAGGAATAAAGAGAGTGGGGCTTTGCCGAAGCAGCCCTGGTTACAACATACTTATACAGCTGAAGATGCTGATCTAACTGGGTTTTAGCAAGGGATTTCTACAAATCTGTCCTCGTTTAAAAACAACAACCCTTTGTTTAGTGCGCTCCCTTTGTTGGCCAGCAAATCTGCATCACTATTTGAGCTTCTGAGAATATGATAGAATTTGAAGGAAGCAAAGGCAGCAAGGACTCTTTTCAGTCTTTCCAACGTTCTGTTGAGCCCTGCATTCCTGAATTGCTCTGCAGTGTTCAGCTTCTTTATGAGAATCTCTGAGTCTCCAAATACCTGTATATCTTTGATCCCTTTCTCTCTGGCAATTTGACATGCTTTGAGGAGGCTGAGCAGCTCTGCTTGGTTGTTGGTCTTCAGGCCTAGACCCCAGTAAAAAGTATCACGGGAAATCCCATCTGGGGAGTATATAAGCCCACCGGCACCCGAGGGGCCGGGGTTTCCTTTGGAGGCCCCGTCAAAGAAGATGGTATGAGATTTTTTAGCTCTCCACCAGTGCTGGAATGCTTCTTCAGGATCTCTCTTTTTCCAGATTGGGTGCTCTGTTTGTGGGGGGAGAAGGGTCTTTCTGCTTTGGAGTTCAAGCGGTCCAAGCCACCTCTTCTCGACCGGCTGGAGTAGTGTATCCTCTTTATAATATTGCTGTTGTGCCGCTTCAAGAAGGAGAGATCTTGCTTTTGCTGCTACCTGCAAGGGAGTGTGGTTCAGGTTGTTGAAGATCTTCTGATTACGGGCCAGCCATATTTGCCAACAAACAAACTTGGGCAGGGCGTTCCAGACTTTGCGCCAGAACGATTTGTGAGGAACGCGTTGAGGGTATAACTGATTCCATTCCGCGAAAAGATCCGAGACTGTGATTTGTGAGGGAGAGCTGATGCGGAAATCCTAGAGCATGAGATCCCAAACGTCCTTCGCGAACAGGCAATCTATGAATAGATGTTGGGCAGTCTCAGAATTACTTCTGCAAAGAGCGCACCAGTGTGGACCTGCAAACTTTCTTTTAGCCATATTATCACCTGTTAGGATCTTGTTATGCATAAGCGTCCAGAAGAAAAAGTTAACTTTAGGGAGCGCTAGGGGTTCCCATACGTTTTTCCAAAACGCGGCACTGTGCTTATTATTTTCTGTGGTCTGATACGCTTTATATCCTGCTGCAGTTGTGTATTCTCTAGTGTGACCCCATCCCCATCAGTCTTTCATTGAGCGGTGAATCGGGACTGCGGCATCCAATAGGTCGAGGAATGTGTTTGTTTGAGTTTGCAGGTGGGCGGGGGGATTGGGGATCGCCTAGCCGGACCATTCATTTCGCTGATCCCAATTGGAAATATCGTAAATGGAGTGCTTGCCTTTTGTTATTAACCAGTCCGTTAACTCAGCGATCTCCTCATTGTTCACAAGGGCATTACACCCCATAATACGATCCTGCCAGAGGCTAGTGCGCTTGCCGTTCCCCGAGATTTTAAAAGTGTAACGTTTGAAAAGTTTGCTGCTCTTGAAGCAGAGTTTCCATAGCAGCGTACTGTTGGTTGTGTATACTAGCTGAAGGGTTCTGAATTCGGCTTTGTTGGTGTATTTTGACCTCAGAATGGCGCTCACAGGGTGGAGAGGTTCCTTGATCATCTTCCACAAGATTTTACTGCCAAGGGCGAGATCGACCAGGGAGGGGTCACGAATTTGCAGTCCTCCTTCGTCTATAGGCTTTTTGACTGTGTCCCAATTTACCAAGTGAAGTTTCTTGTCATTGCCCCTGCCTCCTTGCCAGAGGAAATTCCTGAGGAGAGAAGAGATTTGGTCCATGACATTTCTGGGAGCGAGCAGGAATGCTGCTTGGTAAATTGATAAGGAAGACAGCTGGGATTTTATTAATATAACCTTGCCTCCTTTTGTTAACCAGTATCCTCCCCATTTTGTGATCTTATCTTTGATTTTGCCTATTATGTCGCTCCAGAGCGACCTCTTGTTCACTCCTGAGATGATGGGCAGCCCAAGATATCTTATTCTGTCCCATTGGGAGTGCCCTTTGAAGCCCAGAATATTAGCTATGATGTTGAGTTCCTGTTGATTAATGTTCCAGCTGAAGAATTCACTTTTTCTTTCATTTACTAAAGCTCCTGAGACTTTGCAGTAGTTCTTGATGACTGTGTCAAAAGCCTTTGCTATTCTGGGTGAGGCACCCCCTAAGAGGATCGAGTCATCTGCAAAGAGGGCATGATTCAGAGGGTTTATATTGCTGGTGGGTTTGAGGCCCGGGAGGGAACCCGACAGTCTTTCAGCTTCGAGTTTTCGGCTTAACGCTTCAGCCATTAAGATATATAGAAAGGGGGAGAGCGGGCATCCCTGCCTGATGCCTCTCTTGGCTTTGAAGAAGTTGGCAGGCCTGCCATTTATGAGCGGGGCTATCCATGGGTTGCTCATGCAAGCCTTTATGAGGTTGACAAACTGAGGAGAAAAGCCAAAGGAGAGCAAAACTTTGCTGAGGAATGATCTGTTGACTCTGTCAAACGCATTCGCCATGTCTAACTTTATGAGCATCCCTTTCTCTTTTCTCTGTTTGCTGGAGTGAATAGTCTCCTGCACTTGAATGACGTTGTCAAGGATGTGTCTACCTTCCACAAAACCTCCTTGGGCACTTGAGATGATACGAGGGAGCAAGGGTTTTATTCTGTTGGCCAGCAGCTTTGCCAAGATCTTGTAGGAGGCGTTACATAAGGAAATTAGCCTGAATCTGGCAAAGGTTTCCGGATTAGAGTCTTTGGGTATCAGAGCTAAATAGGTTGAGTTGGTGCTGCCACCTACTTTAGCTTTGTTCATGAATCCCCTTACCATCTTTTGGAGGTCATATTTTATGATGTCCCAGCAAACTTTGTAGAAATGGATGGTGAATCCGTTCGGTCCGAGGGCCTTGTCGGAATCCATTGACCATATGATCTTAATTATTTCCTCCTCTGAGACAGGTTTGCAAAGATTAGAGTTGTCTTCCGAAGAGATTAAGGAAGGGATGAGGGTGAGGAATTCAGTGTCGTCCGCTTCTTCCCCTTGCGCATCCGGATTGTAGAGATTTTGGAAGTGTAATTCAACTGCTTCCTTGACTTGTTGGAAGCCTTTGCAAATTTGGCCCGTCGAAGTCTTGATTTCTGCGATGAAGTTCCTTGACAATCTGGCTCGGTATTGCCGATGGAAGAAAGAGGTATTGCGGTCCCCAGCTTTTAACCACAGGCTTCTGGACTTAAGTCTCCAGTATTCCTCCTCTTTTCTAAAGGATTGATAGGCTGCTCTCTGTGCTTTTGTTTCCAAGTCCAGTAGTTCTTCATTGATATTTTTGCTTTCCATGTCATTTTGAAGGGTATGCAAAGCATGGACTGCTGCGACTCTTTGGGAGACGGGATTGTGGACTGGTTTTTTGATCCATTCCTTCAATGCTTTTTTAGTGAGTTTCAGCTTTTGCTCCCAAACGAAGCTTGGAGAACCTGTAATGGAGGAGGCCCAAGCTGATTTCACCGTGTCGAAGAAGCCCTCCCTTTCGATCCATTGAGGAGAAAAGCGAAAAGGAATGGGCCCCAAATCCTCTTCATCTTCCAAGCAAAGCTGGATTGGCTTGTGGTCAGAGGACAGCTTGGGCAAAATTTTTGTTGTTATGATTTTCTTGTTCATAAAGAGAGAAGTTTGCACAAGAAAACGGTCCAAACGGGCTGAGATGTGGTCCATTCCAGTTCGGTTGTTTGACCAGGTGAAACGACCTTGAATTGGGATAACATCTTGCAGATCCCATTGCTGCGCAAGATCTTCCACTACACCCACCAAGGGGTCTTTGGAGTTGATACCACCTTTTTTTTCTTTGGCATTCAAAACAATGTTGAGATCTCCAGCAAGAATGATATTATTGGGAGATTCCTGCTCTAAAAACGCTGCTAGAGAATTCCAGTAGTCTCTTTTTTCAGAGTAATTGACAGGGACATAAAGATTGACAAGCGAGATGGACAACTTACTTGCAAGGTGAATTAATTCTGAGAATATCCAGTGCAGGGTCTCGTGAGTGTTGATCAGCTGGAATTTATCTTCGTTCCAGAGAGTTTCCAAGCCTCTCGAAGAGCCCCGTGCGCCGACAGCTGTGCCTGAGCTTTTCTTCCAACTTGACTTGCTGATTTCTAGCAGGGCTGGCCCTGCTATCTTTGTCTCTTGGAGTAAGAGGATGTCTGCAGGTTCCGATTTTAATAGGTCCTTTACAGATTCTATTTTTGCGGGGTTCCCCAGTCCTCTGCGATTCCAAGAGACTAGCTTCATTATTTACCTGTGAGAGGGGTGGAACCGCCCTTGGAAGCCCTGGGCCTGTTGTTTCTTCCAATTGTCATTTCTATTATGGACTGGCTCCCTTGTGTTTTGAGCCTTTCTGCTTCCTCTTCTCTTTTTTCCTTGCGGGATTTTCTTCCGGCTCTTTTTGTTGGATGCTCAAAGAATTCTTCCTCTGAGGACTCTGAGCTTTCAACTGCCTTTTTCTTTGTGACTTCTGCGTAGGTGGGATTAGAGGGGCTGCCTTGGGTAGCTTCAATTTGAACATCATCCCCTCCCTCTTTGCCTGTGAGGGGGGCTTCCTCATGATCTTCTCTTCCCGGGCCTTGGTTTGATGGGCCGATCTGCGCCTCCTCCGTTTCTTTTGCAGTCTCTTCCGTTTCCTGAGGAGGGATGGTGATGTTTCTTTCTCCTGTTGTTGCGCTTTTTCCTGCATCTTTCTTTGCATGGGCATTTCTCTGGACAAGGGTCCATTGTTCTTCGGAATGTTTTTCAGATTGCTCCTCTATTTTCTTCTTGCAGTGCTTTGCAAAGTGGCCGTGACCGTGACAATGTCTACATTTAAAGGGCAGCTGTTCATAGTCGAGCTCTTGGATGTGCGTCCAACCTGCCACCGTGAGCTTGATCGCTTCAGGCAAACCTTCCTCGAGGTCCACTTCGACACAGATACGGGCGCAAGAGTACTGGTCTCTTCTTGTAGCCTGATCTATGTATTTGCCTAGCGCGTTCCCTATGGTCTGGAACGATTTTTGATTCCAGCAATGAAGAGGCAGATGAGGGAGCCTCACCCACATCGGCAGAGCAGATGGGACGTCTTGGGAGGGATCAAAATCTGGAGTCCATTTATTTAAATACAGGCCCTGCGGCCCCATGAAGTAGGGGCCATTTCTGAAAATCAGACTTCTGTCTTCCGTGTTCTCAAAAACAAAGACGAAGAATCCTTTGCCCACAAAATAGCTCTTGACTCCCTCTTTTATCAGTGGTTTCCAGTTTCTTTGAGTCCATTCCTCCACTGATTTGGGGGAAGGCCATAAGTCGGTAAACTGGCCTATGAGGCCTCTTTCTGCCAGATTCAGAGCAGCTTTGCAGGTGTCCTCCTCTGGCAGGGCAACGGAAGGGATCGAATCCAATTTTTTGATGAACTTCTGCTGAGAAGCAGAGGGGGGCCGCTTTGTCCTGGCAGCAATCAGGGATCTGAAGGCGGAGACTTCAGGAGGCGGGTCAGCGGGGGGGGGGGGGCAGAGCCCTCAGAGGACTCCATCTGGCTGCGAGGAAGAGGACGGGGCTGTGCGCAGGGGCGCAGCAGCCAGAGCGGCGCTGAGAGGCTCCCAGAACCCTAGCTTGCAGAGCGCAGGGGCGGGGAGCAGCCAAAAAATTAAATTTTGTCTTTGAAAATGAGTTTTGATAGTTAGTTGTTAAGATACATAATCTAGATGCATTAAAGGTTTTTCATGCCGAATTCATTTTTGCCTCTTAGCATGTTTTCGTTATTCATTATGGATAACAGAACCCTGAATTCAAAAATTGAAGTTGTGAATTTGAGCGTGCAATTTTCACATAATTTGTGTTCTCAATTTTTTTTTTTTTTCTCCTAAACAAATTTTATATTTAATTGAAACAACATCATTTTGAAATACAATCTAAATGATGAAAATTTATAATTTCACTAATTTTCAAAGAGTGGGAAAACCTCAAACCAAAAGTGAGGACAAGGACAATTGTCATTCATTGCTATTCGTGAATGCACGCTGACTCATCACTCGCTACTATCACGAATGTAGATTGACTCATCATTGTTATTCACGGAAAACCACACTTGGAATAACCAAAGGGGCAAGGTTTCACTCTTGTCAACTGCCATTCACTTATTTACTTAGTATAAAGAAGATAATCTCTTAGCCAAACAAAAACAATTTTAAAACAATACTCCAAACCCATAATTTCACTAATAATTACACAACTAAATTCTAATAATTATAATTAAAATATCCCTAAAATAAAATATTTAAACTTATTCCTCGGTGAAAATTCCAAATTAATGAAACTTTAACTCCCACTAAATTTGTAACTGCATCTTGAAGGATTCAAAAGCTATAAAGGTTTACGAAACTTTGAATCCACTCGTAGAATAGAACTTTGCAATTTCATCCCTTTAGATCTAATCTGATCTAAAATTAGACTGCTGCCAGACTATGGCAAATCGATCACCGTTATCCTACTTCCTTATTTTGCAGATTCCATGGGGCCGTAGCGCAACACCGCCTTGTTAATCCCAAGTTTATCTCCAAATCGACGGCTACTGACGGGAAAAGATACACTATCCAACTGTGGCCAGTTGCCGGAAGTCCCACCAATGACGGGGAAATCCGAATCTACAGCCGTCTAGTCACGACGCGCCTCACGCAAGCCGACGACTCGAGGTTCGGTGCCGGAGCGGCCAGCTTCGCGTGTGAGGCACAGTAGGCCCGGGCTTGCTTTCGCGGACTTTGTTTAATTAGCTTTAAAAGCTTCTGGTCTATTTTTTCCGGCCGCCTATGGAAATGCAATTAATCAATGGCAGATTCAATTGGACCGAGGCCAGTTGAATTGCGGGGTTGCTAGTCTCCTTCGCGATCGGGAATTCTTCCCTCAATTTGAGCTCTGTTTATTGCTGTGAATCACTGAATTAGGGTTAAGAGAGGCTTCTGTCAGGAAAAAAGGTTTCTGTAAAGCGTTTGACCCCAGAGGTTCCCTTTACCCCATTCAAAGTAGGACAATTTTTTTCACCATGTCGGATCATCTGGTATTGTATGTCGACCGTCTGATAACTCCTTCGACCTTCGACACCCATGTCGAGATTGGGTCCCCATCGGCGTCTGAGAAAAGCGAGGCTCCGAACTTGAAAGAGGAAGAATTGCCCCTGATTTCAGATGGCTCTCCTTCTCAATCTACTTTTGATCAATCTGGATGTGACGATGTTGTTGACGCCTTTAAATTGGGTGAATGCCGCATCTGCCAAGAGGAAGACGAGGAGAAGAACATGGAGAGCCCCTGTGCCTGCAGCGGCAGTCTAAAGGTATCATTTTCATCCTTGGTTTATCTCCTGTTTCTGGTTTTTCTAGTTTTTTGTGTTATCTCATAGTGGTTGTGGGGGCTGTTCCTCTACATCATATAAATTGTGACATACCATGATCTTTATGGCTATGTTTATGGCAATGGGGCAACCACATGGTAGTGGTGTCTCCAACAGCAGCCAATGTTGCTTGACGATCTAGGATCTCCTTTATGATAGTCTGTCAGGCTGTGTTTTAGTGGCAAATTGGAGTGCTTTCCACCACGGTGGTTCAGGTTAAAACTTGGTGAGTGTGTTCTCCGTGAGAATTTGGTTGACAGTCTTTCCGAGGTGTGAAGTCGTGTTAATGTCAGTGCTGTCATGGTAGTAACTGTGCTAAGTTTTTATCAAATGAGGCCACGTGTAAATATTGGGTGATTTTGATGGAAAAGACAGTGCTTATTGTGCCATTGATAGTCAAAGGTTTTGTAGCTGATATTGTAAAGATTGTAAGGAGTTGAAATCTATGATATGTGATTAGAAAAATGGATGCAATTGTTATGCTATGCGATAATTTGGTTGACACGGTCTCTCAGAGGTGTGAAGTCATGTTTAGTACCTATGTTAATTTTTTGTCAGATGAGGTTAGGTGTAAGTTTTAGGTGATTTTGATGAAATAGATGTGTAAAATTGTGTTTCGTAGTAAGTTTTAGGTGATTTTGATGAAATAGATGTGTAAAATTGTGTTTCGTAACTGTGTAAATTTTCTGTCAGATGAGATTAGGTGTAAATCTTGGGTGATCTTGATGAAATAGATGGTGCTCATTTGTACCACTGGTAGCCAAAAGTTATAAAGCTAAAGATTGTAAGAGTGAACATCACATGTGATTCGGAAAATGGATGAAATTGTCCACTGGCACTGGAGGTCAATGGAGTGTTAAGCCATCCAGTGAGTATGTTTTATCTGAACTGAAAAAGATCTTGATGTGAGATCTTTCAAAATTGATGACATTGTAAATGAAGCATTGGTTCACTGGTGCGGTCAACATAGTGTTAGAGCCATCCACTGAGTTCCATTCTTGCTTTGGTCAGCGCGACGAGTATTGCATGAGTTCCAATAGGGATGATGCTGGATGCAAATCTGTAAAATAGATACCATTCAAATTTCAGACCTCTTGGCCCTAAGCTGAAGGAATTTCACTCTTTCCAATGCAGCCCATCAGGACATGTTTTTTCAAGTATTTCTTAAAAAAAAGATACAATTGTTCATCCCAAATAGGTGTAGTAGTGTATGCTTGTTGTGGACTATCTTGATTAAGGTGTAAAACACACTGAGAAGAAGCTATGTGTGTTATACAGCTTGGGGTGGGGGGTTGGGGTTGATCCATTGATTTTTTGGTTTTTGTGTGTATAATGGTGCATTGAATACGAATACTAGCACAGATCTACTTCAACCCAAACCTGATGTACACCTTGAGGTTGTAAAGTTCAAATTTGTATTAGTTCAAACTTCATAGTCATACAAATGAAACCCAAATAATGGAACTCAGGACATGCACTTAGAGGTGCATGTTAGACTCAGATGAGTCTATGCTAGTCTTACCCAGATTTTCTCTAACGTGCTTATCCATTTCTCCCCTTGTGTCATGACTGTAGACCAGCCGTTCCTTCTATAACATTATGAACTTATCTTGCTAGCAGTTAAGATTGCAGGTAGTTTCAGCCTGAAAATTTCATTTTCTTATGTAAATTTGAAAATTCTCAGGCCTTTATGCAGTTTTTATTTGCGTGTATATGTCGGGATACAATTTTGTGATAATTTCATCACTAAAGCCTAGGTTTATTTTCTTTGCACATTTAGCCCTATTCCGTTTTTGTAATGTTTACATTTGTATGTCTAATTTGGCCTTATGGTGCCTGGATCTAACTGCTAAATGTTTTTACGGATATGGAATTTCTTCACGCAGACTAGAGTGCATGTCCTTCTTAAATGCATTATGCAATTTTGGCATTGCAAATGAAATTGCATAGTATTTTATTGAAGCTCAAATCATTGTCCTCCTTGCTTGCATTGATCATTGTCCAGCCATGCATTTGTATAGGATAAATGGCTCAGGTTAATTGTGAACAGTTGAATTTCTGTGCTTGAAATGATTTAGTAGATCAGATCCTCACTGTGACAAAAAACTAGGTAATAATTTGAACATAAGCATCGGTTAAAGCTGGTCACTTTCTGGCATATATCATCGTCAGGTCTGTTGGTGTTCAATTATCTAAGGGTTTTTCGAGTGACAATGAGTGACAATGACAAAGAATGCCGTAAATACCATCAGGCAATATAAAGCTGTGCCTATCTGTGTTGGCCAGCTGAAAATGTAGTGTTGTCTACATGTATCAGCCAGCTGCGGGGGTTAAATGCATTATACAATTTTGGCATTGCATAGTATTTTATTGAAGCTCAAATCATTGTCCTCCATGCTTGCATTGATCATTGTCCAGCCATGCATTCGTATAGGATAAATGGCTAAGGTTAATTGTGAACAGTTGAATTTCTGTGCTTGAAATGATTTAGTAGATCAGATTCTCACTGTGACAAAAAACTAGGTAATAATTTGAACATAAGCATCGGTTAAAGCTGGTCACTTTCTGGCATATATTATCGTCGGGTCTGTTGGTGTTCAATTATCTAAGGGTTTTTGAGCAGAGTGACAATGAGTGACAATGACAAAGAATGCCGTAAATACCATCAGGCAATATAAAGCTGTGCCTATCTGTGTTGGCCAGCTGAAAATGTAGTGTTGTCTACATGTATCAGCCGACTGCGGGGGTTTTGGTTCTGTTTGATTTGAGCTTTTCAGTTTGCATATTTTCTTCTTTTGTACATTTATTAGTCTGTTAATACCCACAGGGTGCTTGTTTTGTTGTACAATGCAGTTTGCACATCGAAAATGCGTACAGCGATGGTGCAATGAGAAGGGAAGTATTATATGTGAGATATGCCATCAGGTGATGTTTTATATCTTATCCTGCTTCTTTATCCTTTGATTTTCATCTTCCTGGTAGGCTTATGCAATAAGACTGCATGTTACTGAGTTTATTTCACATCTAACAATTTTTGCAACAACTGCAAGACAGACCTAAAGGTACAGTTCAAGTATGATGGTTTGAGTTACCTTTTCTGTTAAATTAACTGAAAGATTCTCATCGGTAGGTTTCCATGGCTGCTGCTTAATTGCAAGTAAATCTAATAAAGGAATGGCTCATTGCATGAGTCTTTGTTGCATTTCATTTCTAAGGTCGAGTTTAGAGTCTAGACTTCAACATAACATGCTGCGTGAATCCATCCTTTTGCATCAAGCATTTTATAAGCAAAAAATGGTTTAACTTCTTTGTTTACTGTATGATTCTATCTTGATGAACTTACGTACTCCTTTATTGACAAACGAAGTTTCATGAATTGAATTTCACTTTGATATATATTTGTCATGTTGATATTTCAGCCATATAGTCCTGGTTATACGGCCCCTCCTCAGCCAGCACATTCTGATGACACTCCCATTGATTTGAGGTATTGTTTTTGCCCCCAAGGAAATGATTGAAGTCGAGATTTCCGAAAAAATAGAAAATACAGATAGAGGTTTTCAGAAGGTATTAAGCACATGACTTCAATTTTAGAAAATTATCCAGCACCCCTGGGATGTCTATAAATAATATCTTAATTACTATGAAAGAATTGTACCAAGTGTTAAATACCATTTTAGTAAAGCTACATATCTAGATTAGCTTATTTTATCTGGTTTCAGTGGACTTTTAGGATATTTGTGTTTGGATCTCGACACACAGAAGAATAGTTTCCGAGATAAGTGGAATCATAAATGGTGGCTGCTTAGATTGTACGTTTTCCTGACTAATTATCTGCTTGGACTTTTGATGTAGTAACAGTTGGGGTGTTCCTGGAGCACAGTTAGACCTGCATGATCCTCGCTTATTAGCAATGGCTGCTGCAGAGCGTCATTTTTTGGAAGCAGAATATGATGAATATGCGGCAGCTAATGCAAGTGGTGCTGCATTCTGCCGTTCAGCCGCATTGATTGTATGCTTCCCTAATCCTTCTGTATGTTTGAATTTGTTTTTTCTTCTCTAGTTGTACTTTCATGGAAACTACTTTGCTTGAGCTTCTAATGAGCGCACATTTTAATTGATATGTAAGCTTTATATAATCTGGTTAACATTGCTGCTTGATTGACTGTATCTATAAATCTTGCATTATCACTCCTGGCAGCTCATGGCACTTCTACTTCTACGTCATGCTCTTGTTATAAATAATCCTGATGGAGACGATGATTCTTCAGCATATTTATCTGTAAGTGCTGGTTTATGAATTGTGTCTTTTATTCTTAAATAGTTTTACATCCATGTGAAATTTAGGTCACTTGTTCATCCCTCGGAACATTTTGGAAGGCATAAAACATGATTAATTAATGATGTGTACCATGGAAAGTAGTTTTAAATTTACTTTTCCTTGTCTGGTTGATTGTTATTAAGTACTGAATTGTATGTTGAACAGCTTTTTTTCCTGAGAGCTGCTGGATTTCTCTTGCCGTGTTATATCATGGCATGGGCAGTAAGCATTTTGCAGCGCCGGAGGCAGAGACAGGTATATTTCTATATCTGTGTTCCAAATTGGGGTTCTGTGCACATTAAACGGCCCCATGGTATCTTACATTAGTAAATGCATGGTCATTGGGTTTATTTAGTTCCCATAGCAGTTTCTTGATTTCATTAAAATAGGAACATGGAAAGAGTTAACTATCAGGTGAACATGAAATTGATATGAATGAATTTGTGTTAATGATAAATGTCCATAGTCATCTCATAGAATGATTATAGATATTATTTTATGTTTATTCAGGTAAACAGCCTCTTATACTCATTTGTCTAACTGCAGGAGGCAACTATGGCAGCTACTGAAGTTGCGCTTCTTCTGCGAGCAGGACAAGGTCGAGGAATACATTATGCAGTAACTCCTGTTACTTCATCTCGTCAGGAGTTGCCTTAACACTGACAGGTGTACAAATCAACAACAGCCAATTTGTTTGATAATCATAATTGCTTTTTGAAAGAATCCTGGTAGATCAAAGACTAACAGATCAGCTATGGATAAGGTTGCAATAGGTACAGTGAATTTTGAACTGGCGATCTAAGAAAGTTGTCGATTAAAGCTTACCATTGGAAAATCAAGTTCATTTGTTTGTAGTCTAATTGTGATTTAGCATTGGCTACCTGACAGTTGTGGTAAAAGAGGATAAGGAATGACTTTCTTATGCTTGTTATGGTATACTATTATTACTTAAGAAGGTATCATCAGAAAGTAGTAAAGATAGGCAGGCAGTCCTGTGTAAATATTCTTTTTAGAAATTGGTTGCTACTTAGTTTCATTGTCTATCAAGTTTACTTAATAGTAGTTTAGTTTCATTGTCTATCAAGTTTACTTGATACTAGTTTTGATAAATATAGGAAAGTATGCTGAACCCTCTTAAGTGATATAGAACCTGCTAACCATAAACCAAAAACATTTAGTTACGTTTTATGTTTATTAAATATCTTGGGAGGAGCTTTGTTATCTGGCACGGCGATTTCCCAGAAAGGTCTAATGTGTCTTGAAAATTAGAAATTAGAATGGGGTTTGAATTGGTTAAAAATACATGTAAATATTGTTTAAACAGATGGAATTCTAGTATTTGAGCCAACTCGTGGATAAGATCTCAAAACATTTCTCAGGGTTCTTAAGGCAGTCGCAAGATTATGGTTTTGAACATGACGAACTGTCCGAAAATTCTCTCTTCTCACCAGGAATAATTGTTTGAGTGCCAGTTACAACATTTCCTAGAACCTCAATGTTATGTTACTTCATACCGTTTTAATACCTAAGTTAGGGTCCAACAAAATTGGGTTACTGTTAGCTTTAACAATTACGCTTCAGTGATGTTCATGTAGTAAATTAATCATTAGGTTCTGAATGAATACATGCTTACGCTTCAGTGATGTTCATGTAGTAAATTAATCATTAGGTTCTGAATGAATACATGCTTGGAACTTGGACTAAAGCGTGGAACTGGCATGGAAAAACATGCATGCCTGACAGATAGACATATATAGAAGATAAGGTTTATTTTATTCTAAACTATATTGCATTTGAACCCCTTCTCTCCTCCACTGATTTTCCTTTTTGGGCAAAAGGATTTGCCGTCATATTCAATAGAAGCAACAACACTGGGAGATGTGACTGGACATCAGATGCAAATTTTATGTAATTATCATCTAATGGCATGAGTTTATAGCTTGTTGTGTTGAGAGGTGCTCTCCAGTCTAGTATGGAAGAGATGTTGTAATGTCTTGCCCCATCCTGTTATGTGGACATTTTGACTTGGTCAAATTACATAAATAAAAATGAAAATAAAATAAAACTAGCCTAGATCCATCTTAATTCTGGATCTACCAAGCGTTGAAAGGGATCAAATCGCTTGAGGTGCAAACCACTTTTAGAGTGAAAAGAGATTTCATATCTCTCGGCGGTGCTTGGTAGATCGGAGTAAAGATGGATCTAGGCTGGTCTTCACCACTTTAAATAGGCTATATTCCACATCAATACCATGTGTCAATAGGTTATTTTTATTTTAACTTATGGTTATTTTATATTTATTATTTTTGTTTACATAATAAGATAGGACAGGA
>APFE031484595.1:102811-112921 GCA_000404065.3 Pinus taeda | reverse complement strand
TTCTTCTGCAGAGAGGTGTTGGAGCACCTACAACTACATACACAATGTGAAAAGGAACAGACTCAATGAAAACCGAGCAGAAAGGTTGGTTTATGTGCACTACAACTTGAGGTTGTTGAGTCATTACTGTGATCGGGCTAATGAGGATCCCACATATAGAATTTGGGACAATCACCCAGAGGATGACAATTTGGAGGATGGCATTGTACATATTGAAGAACTGGAAGAGGAACTTGTAAGGGATGAAGATGATGTTTCCATGCCACCTCCACCTCCACCTCCACCATCCAGTAGCAGCGCTCGAGGTCCGAGTCTTGTTCCTTTGCTGCCGCCACCTTCATCTACACCCTCACGTGGAGGTTCTAGTTCTGGTCGTCGGTCTGTGCGAGAGACTCCGAGAAGACCACCACGACCTCCTTATGGGGGAGACTCTCGTGGCAAGGGCCACATGTAGATTTATCATTTGCAATTTACTTGTCTTTTTTAGTTTCTATTGGACTTTAGTTTTAACTTTTCATAACTGTTGAGTTTTGAGTCCTTGACTCTTGACTCTTGACTCTTTCATATCATAATGATATTTTTTGTAAACAATACTATCACTGGACAATGAAAAATTTGGAATTGTTTGAAGTTGGGCACCGCTTGCCGCCAGTTTATAAAACTCATTGGTAATGATTGTGAATTATGAATATGATGCTTCGTCGAAGACTGAAAGTTGTTTTCATTACATTTCTATTTATCAATGTTTCATTTTATAAAAATATATAACATTTCATATCATGTGTTAAGCAGTAGAAGTTTAGAATTAGATAATATCTAAGATATTACTTCTTTCGTAATGGTTAAAACTTAGCTTACAAGTAACCTGTACCAAACTTTGGCTGATCAATGATGGATAAATGCCTAAGTTTTGAATTTCAATTTTAAAATCTTGAAGTTGAAACTTTAGAAGTGAATGTGATGGATCATGATTCATGAGACTCACATATGTTGCAAGTGTGTAATAGTGTAAAATTACTATCCTTGTGCACATGGTAGATTGACGATTATAATTTTAGATGATTGCGATGTGACCTATGGCTTCAATCGATCAATTCTATGTTTTTTCTTTATGTTTTTTTATGTCTTAATTCATTTCATCACATGTTTTTTGTTGACATATATGTATCAAAAATTAAAAAAAATATAAAAAATCTATATATTTTAAAAAATCGCGCTCCGGGATTCGCTCCCAAACCGGGAGCTTCTGAAAATGGTCGCTCCCGCTCCCGCTTCCGCTCCCGCTCACCGCTTCCGCTCCCGCTCCCAAGTAACATAGGACAGGACATAGGACAAGAGAGGACATGACATTACAACATCTCTTCCATACTGGGTTGGAGAAGACCTCTCGGCACAATTAAAAAAGTAAAAATAAAATAAAAAAAATAAATTTAATAATTGAAATAAAATTGAGGTAAAATAGTCAATTTACCATTGGCAGGTTTTGGGCTCCAGTTTTTGACAACCCATGGTTTTGCCAATGGTATTTTTATGTAAGAAGAATATATATATAAACCAATCTAAATGCATCTTAATTCCTGATCTACCAAGCACTGAGGGATGAAATCTTTTGAGGTGCATCTCTTGTAAAGTGAAAAAAGATTTAATCCTTCCCAGTGCTTGGTAGATCTGGAGTGAAGATGGGTCTAAGCTAGTTAATAATAATTAGAAGTTACAACTACTGGAAAACTCATTTTGAGTGGTTTGAAAGACATATAACTCATAACATTTGAAGGTGTTACTGTGATTGCTTCTTAAACGAGAGTCTTATTGATATATTCATATCATAGTGGTGATTGATTACTAATTGACCATATAGATTGTAATGGACTTAATGCCCTGAATGACGGATCATTTAACCGATGCTTGTAATTTTGGATTTTTCTGTCAGATAATATCGTTGATGTTCTTGGTATATAGACTCCAAGCCATCTTTCTTAATGAGAGAACGACCATCAATAAAGACCCTCAATAAACTACTTGTTTGTTATACCTAATACGGCACTCATCTCACCTTGTAGTTAAGCAATCTGTTGGATTTGTCTGTCTTGTTTGTTATACCTAATACGGCACTCGTCTCACCTTGTAGTTAAGCAATCTGTTGGATTTGTCTTGGTGGGTGAAATTGCAATAATTTATATTCAAATCCTCTTTACACCATTTCGATTTTTCATTTAATTGAATAACTGTTGTTTCTTCTGCTCTTGTTCCCAAGATATGGACGGTTGTTTCTTCTGCCCTTGTTCCCAAGACATGGCCCAAGTGGCGAAGGTTACCTTGTTTTACCAAAGTACGAAGATTTCTCATCTAATGGCTGACATGTTAGACCTTTAGTATAGGCATTCAGGAAGCCTAAATTGCTTTCGTTTTCGCTTGTAAACTCTAATATATCAACAGAAATACATGAGTCTGAGAAATCGCTCCCTCACAACAAAAGTGTTGACCATAGATAGATAATAATACTAAAACCGTCTAAAAATTAAGTGCAAACTGACTTTATGAAGGAGATTTTATAGTTGTACCAAACAATGCCGAGATGCCACAAGATAGGCTTAACGGATGAATCTACTAAAAATTAAAATGAACAGAACAGACCTATGAGTGCTCCTTTGGATTGAATTTGTTGTTTGACCTCGACATGCTGTCATTCTCGTCTGAAGTGATAGTTGGCAGGTTGCCCAGGGAAGACATCCGCTTGAAGAAGGCTTCCCACATCTTCATGCATTTTTAACTGTCACGGTCCATTTACTCCATGGACGATTTCAGATGTTCTAAGTCAGGATTGGGTCATCAGAAGCCTATAAAGCTCCAACAAAGAGGGAAATATTAAACTTTTATGATATTGCTCACTCTCTCAGAAGTAATTTCTTTCTCACCCGACCTTAATGCAGCTTATCTGTTATGAACATGGCGAGCTGATATACAAATATGGTGTTTTTTCATTTGCTCATACTGTCAGCATCTATGATGAAAGAGCTTATACCCACAACATTTCATTTTTGTGTTATGGAACTGTTGTACGTTACTGAAATCGATGCAGAGATCAGGGGTTTTAACAGCGAGCTTCGATATGAGAATGCCTGAAAGACATAACACACTTGGTTTAGCATGGTGTGGCTCGAGGAGGCTGTTATTGTGCATCCTGAACCAGTGTTCCTTGGAATCTTGTGTTAGTTGAAAGTAGTACATGTTCTGGCCCAATATGTGAACTCAACTTTATAATGACCACGTTCCATAATGTAGAGAGGTGCATTCTACAGTGCAATATGGGGATGTGTCACCAGCAAGTTTGTGCTACTTTAATGTCATGTTAACATTTCACAATAAAAAATTAAGTTTGTAATAATCACAACTTAGATTCATGTTAATCCCAAGTCTATCAAATGTGGAGAGGGATCAAATCTCTTGAGGTGTAAACCTCACAATGTTTAATGTAATAAAAAAAGTTTACACCTTCAGAAATTCATCCCTTTTGGCATTGATATACTTAGGATGACTATGGATATAAGCTGAATATTTGTCCAATGAAGAAATACCCTGTTATTATTACATGGGTTCAACCCAATAGGATCAATATTAAATTTATCCTTATTGAAAATAGTAGTGAGAATGGTCCTTCCTTGACTTGTGCCTTAGTCAAAGAGACCAAGAAGCAGTTTTCCTTAGCATGCGCGAGTTCCTAAAATTGAGGACAAATTCATTAAAAATCAGGGCAAATTCCTATAAGTTAGGACAGTTCGTGAAGTAGTTAGACTAATGCGCATAAGTGGAAGGCTTAGCTTTGTTGTCTTCTAGTGCGAGTTATCTTTGGAAAAAGACCAGTGATTGAGTCTCAAGTTCTAAACTAAGACTAGATGAGTTGCATGAGTTAGTTGGACCAGTTAACTCATCAATCACTACCTAGACTTTCTAAAAATACAATTTGCCAGATTTAGCCCATTGAAATTGCTTATAAGGAGATTGAAAGGCACAATTGTGATCAATTGTTTTGTGAGCACGAGTTGGTGAGAGAAGGCAATAGAGAGTATGAGTTTGTGCAGGAGCTTGTGGTGGGAAGGGAAGATTGATAGAGGAGAATTCCTTGAGGAATGCGCTAGAATTTATGAGTAATTCCTAAATAATATGAGCCTCTATTGTGCTAGGATTTAGGAGAAATCAACGCAAGGAAATAGGAGCTCAACTAGGCAAGGAAAGGAAGAAGCAAGATCAACATTCTTGCAAGGTGTTTCAAGCTAAGGACTAGCAGGGAGAATAAGTTGTTTTCTCTATTGAAACAAGATTGTGTAGTAAGAGATCCATTGCTCTAAATTTCTATCAATAAAATTCTCAATCAAGCATAGGGTTTTCCCAGTTGGGTTACCTAGAAAAAATGTGTTTTTTGATATTGTGTGGTTGTGTTATTTTTGTTCCTATTTCACTTCAAATTAAGTAGAGAAAATTCTGCGTCTTTGGTTACAAGTTAGTTTTAGATTTGTTCATCCAAGCATATCATAAATTTCTTGGATTTTTTACATGGTATCAGAGCAAGGAATAGAATAAAAGACCTACACAAGGTGATTCATACATCACAAGAGTAATCCATCCAAGTGGAGAATGAAGTCTGAAGCGCTGTAGGTCAAGGAGCCAAGGTGGAAGGTGAGGGAGGACGAAATTAATGGTTCTTCCTCCAAGTATGATATGGCCAAATTGAACCAAATGCTAGCAGAGTTCTAGGCATGTGCTTTGAAGGCTGATCTTTGTGAATGGGGTGCAAAATTTTTGAGCAGAAAAGGATGTCTGAATCCCTGATTTCTAGTGCATAGAAGGCAGTGAGGGCTGTGATTGAGTCTGGAATGTAGGCTGCAATTTCTTAAGAAGTATGCGCAGAAGCTAGAGTCCTAAAGGAGAGGTTAATGTTGTTTTTGGAGAGCAGTTTGGAGGCCGAAGTTAGGGTTGTCCTGTAGCTGTTACAGGAGCCCTAAAGAAGGCTGAAAATCTCACTTAGATGGTGCTTAGAACAACAAAGTTTTAGGGCTGCTGTAGGCATCTTGAAGAATGATCTTGAATTGTCCTCTAAGGTGACAAAATCTAGGATATGGAGTTGTTCCTAAAGGGTTTAGGGCAACAGGTCCTTGATGCTCTAGTTAGTTTTTTTATTAATGTATGTACAATCACCATATATAAGCCCTCGAGTTTGTCCAAGCAGTGCGTGCAAGGGGACAAAAGAAGGATGTAATGTGTATGGTTGTAGGGCCATTTGTTAATAACAGCCAGAGCCATGAATATACTAGCCTTGGCTACTTGGTAAGCTATTTATCATATCTACCATGAATCTAGGTAGCAAATGAGGACCAATAATCCCTCTATAAATGCAAAAGAAGGTATGAACTTTGTCAAGATTCATATTGAAGGTATGATATGAATTGCTTCCATGGCTTCTTAAGAGAGTCTTGGTGCAGGGTTTTTTAATATCATATGATATAGCCATTACATGAAGTGGTCACATATCTATGCAAAGAGAGACCAAAAACTGGAACATCAAAGAATGTCGCTATATACATGTATCAAACATTCATTGGGGTTCCAGTTCCATCCCACGAGAGAAAATGAGTTATGGGCATTGACAATGTTTACCAAGTAAGTGTATATATATATATATATATATATATATATATATATATCAACAACTAGGTTGGTTTCATACTCATGTGATAAAGGGTCGATTCTTATTACTACCACTATAAACTAAGCGCCTACATATGCCCCTTCTTTAGACATATGTTAATAAATGGGATTTCAATCTAGGATCTCATAGTTTACGTTATACTTCATGACACAACCATCACCAATTTTGCTACCAACTTGGGGATGTTTGTTGGGTAATATTGCTTGATATAGTTGAATGATAATGGGAATATTCATAGACAGGATGTTGTCCTAGTTGAAAATGAAGCCTTTCTCTGTGATTAAGTCAATGAGTGGCACTTATTTTGGCTTAAGGTTGACCGCATCACATTCCTTATACATTTGATTGAACATGACTATAATGATACAAAAGAATAGTTGGAGATGAGCACTAGGGTAGATATCTTTCTCCTTCTTGTTGAAATCTTGTAAGGTAGTCCACCAATCTTGTATCATGTCAACAAGTGAAAAGGCTTTTGTTGAACACTGATCCAAGAATTTCAATTAGCAGCACCTCTAGGTCTCTAAGCTCGTACATTTGAGCAATGTACCAAGCTTGACATGAACCAAGAACCACACTGTTCTCACTCAATATTCTAAGTCTGCATTATTGGAAAACTGTTTCATCATATCATAATAGGGGAGGATAGTTGGTCTAGTGGCCTGGTGGTTATTGTGAGACATTGACAGGTTTTTAAATGCATCATCATTTGTTTCCTCCTCTAGAGTGTCTCATCATCAATCCCCATTTTGTGTGACTATTTTATTTGGTGTGCTCTTAGGACTTGAAGATTTTGTAAATGCTCGATTAGTCAAGCGAATTTGGGAGCCCTGTAATTGGGGAGGTGTTAGAGAAGAATGTTGAATTGGGACTTACAAAGCCTTTCGTTCTACCTTGGGATCCCTCAACCTTGGATAGCTTATTCTTTTGGATTGTATGCTTATACATGACACTCCTACACAAAATGATGAGCCAAGATCACTAGGAAAATAAATGTGGGTAGAGAAAAGATTTACATCAAGAATGGGGAAAACACTTCAGTCATCTTGGTAGCAGAAATTACCTTAATAGCATGCATGGAAATTTGGGGATGCAAGGCATTCAGTTGGTTCTATGTGTGCCTTGAGTGATTCCACATTTAAAACCTAGTCAATAGCAATTGTTAGAGACTAAGTTTTCCGAACTCTACAGTCAGGGGGGTAGCTAAATTAGGAAACAAGGAGGCATTTCTTCTATAATTTGGCTTATATTATAATAAAGCACACATTTTGGAGCTTATGCGAACCATAATTTAGCTTACATGACTACTAGACATAAAACGTTGGAAGTGAAGTTTAAATTTCTAGGTGATGGGGAGTCTTAACAAAAATGGTTGCTAAAATAAGTGGTGGAACGTGGACATCGACGAGCACATGAAGCTTGTGTAAATTAATCCCAATGCATCTTATGCAATGACTATCATAGGTGTATCATGTATATGAGCTAGCCTAAGCGTGCATTAATAATCTAGATTGACAAGTTGCCGAGGTGAGACCATATTAGTTGGTGTCAAGAAGGCTGACACAATGGGGACCATTAGGTTGCCATGTTGATGTTGATGCATCTACTTCCCATATCTTCTATGGTAGGCCAATTTGATTTCCTTGTCAATCAAGACTATCGATCAACATTTTTTCTACTAGCGTGAATAATGTTTTCTTGAATTTCCTCAACAAACTTTGAACTTCCACGCAATCCCCAAATTACACATCTTGGCATCGAGGCTTAACGTGCATTGCCCACATGATCACTTGATATGACTGAGCGCTTAACTAGCTTTTTTCTTGTATCTAGGGTCTGGATGTTTTTGTGATAACCTTTTTGTTGACGATCTAGATAACTTTCAGACTAGGATATGTTTTAGTTTGGATACTATGTTATGGCTTAGATATATCTCATCTTAGATATATTGACTTTATTGGCACGCTTCCCTAAAGCTTGTAGTGTCCACACTTAATAATCTAGATACACTTGAATCTAAGACTTTTAATCTCCGTGCAATTGGATATGTCGATAGGCTTAGATGTGATTTTGGTCTGGATGTATCTGGGATTTGGGGAATTGTAGATTCAAAATCCTCGTGAAGGCTCGAATATACATGCATACATGTGTGCGTGTGTGTGTCAATTGGGGTTATATCGGGTAGTTGGGAGGAAGGAATCGAATCCTCCCCACTCAAGTTTAATTCCCGCAGGGGACATGATGGATGTTGCCAATGTTTACAATATATGGATATTCCTCATATGGAATATACAATGTTGCACCTATGTGTGTGTGTGTGGCCATATACAATCTAATTTATAACTAGAGAGGGATCCACTTCACGTGGTCAGATGGTGATTGACCCATATATTTTATGGATCAGACATGTCTCTTGTAGCGGGGGGCCTACCTCGTATGCTTTTGCAACCTGCTCCATGAACTTTACATCTAACAATCTAAGGGCCGAACGACTCCTCTTGCTAGATAAAATTTCAAGCTGCCACCAGTGGGGTCCACACAACACTTTAATAACTCAATGCTCATGCTTTGATCTAGATCCAACTTCTTCTCATTGACACATTAATTCAAGGTTTTGTATATCTCACCATCCTGAATATCTTTCTACCTGAACTTCAATTTAGACTACCTCAAACCCGAATACATGTTCATCTATTGAACCACAAAGAGAATTGTTAGGACACTATGCTTGTGATCTTGTTATACTATAAATGCTCCACCCCGCTCTCTCAAACTTGAACTCATAACCTATGTGAATCAAACTTTAAATTGGTTTACCTATAGAGAAGAGATTGTTCTATACAACACGAGAATTGATTTATTTGTATTCTACTTAGCATATAACCATGACACATTACAACATGCACAAGAATATCAATACAAGATCAATTCATTGTTGGAGGCAACACTGTAATCTCATTATCTCTCTATCGCTGGCCCGACTTCAGGTTTTGACATTCTCAGCCCTAGCCACTTGATCTGAAAATGAGATCTTAAATCAATATAAAGGTATTACAGATTCATGTGCAGGAATGCCTATATTACTTAGTGCAATGGATCGAAAAGATTGCGAATAATATAGACAATGAGCAGTTAGAAAACATAACAGTCACACACATTAACACAACAAATAATCAAGGAGTTCACCAGACTTCCTGGCTACGTCTCCTGGTCCAGCTTTCAATGTTCGACCTCTATATTATGTCTTCAAGAGCAAATTATTACAAGTGTGAGCTCAAACCAAGTCTCAACACAACAATGACAAAACAATAGGGATTTACTTGAAATCCTTAAGTCTACAAGAGTACACAGAGTCTCCTTGTTGCTCTCTGTCTTCTACTTTCTCTTTGTCTCAGCCACTGCCCTCCTGTCTCTGCCACTGACTGGCTTTTAAGCCTATCAGCGCTTGTCTGTTCGTCTCCCCTTTGGGGCTCTCTAGCTTCTAGCCGCTGTCTGTTCAAATCCCTTTTTGAGCATTAAACAATCATTGTAGAACGCCCTCAGGTATGGTGGCCACCTATTTTTAAACGGAAAGGACCATTGGCGCGGTTGAAATCCCCGGGAACATGTTTCTCTATTTATACAGAGAAATACACAAAAACATTGAAAAATTCGACAGAACGCTTTCTATCGGACTTGAAATAATATTGAATCCACCCTATAATACTATTGGGTCCGCCTTTGATTGTTGTCACATGCCCACCATTGATCTGTGTGATCTTAGATCCAATAGCTAATATTCATTTTGGGTGGCTTATATGCGCGGAGATTATCCGCCCGAAAAGGCGGTTCCTCCTCTCTTGCGCCAAGCCACGTGTCGGCTAGTGTATGGGATTGGGCGGAGCCCGTCCAATACCACTTACCGCCTGAGGCCCACCCAAAATCCCACTTACCACGGAACTCAAATAATATAGAGCTGCATTTATAAACCTTTCGGGTCCGGTTTTATCGCTTATGGCGCATTTCCTTTGTATTTCGGTTTTATAACGGAAATGCATAAATGCATAGGAAAAAACCTTTTTACCGGAACTCAAAATATATCAATTTGCATCCATAGACCCTTTCGGGTCCGGCTTTATCGCATGTCGCATATCTTCCCCGATCTCCAATTGCTCTGATCGGCCTTATCGGCTATCGGCGTATCTCACGGTCGCTGGTCTTTGGTATCACCCCTTATATAGTTGCGATGTGATATTGCGATGCGATATATCGCAATCGCATATCACATAGTCTTTGGGTTGCAGGGTAAGTCCTCCTTTTGTTTCAACGATGCGATATTGCGAGTAGATCTGGACCATTGATTTGCGTGCTTGATCGACAGTCCCTGTTAACTCGCGCTGATCGCTATCGCGATTTTCATTCGGCTG
>APFE031484595.1:5933-83508 GCA_000404065.3 Pinus taeda | reverse complement strand
GTGTGTGTGTGTGTGTGTGTGTGTGCGTGTGTAATGGCCGTATAAAATCTAAGTTACAGATGGAGAGGTGTCCACTTCAAGTGGGTAAATGTGTGATTGGCCTAGATATGTTATGGATCGGATTTGACTATTTGGGGGTTATAAAATTTGAGGCTTTGTCAAGGGCCAAATGACTCCTCTCACCATATACAATTTCAACCTGTCACTGGTGGAGTCAAGTGTTAGTTTTTGTGGCATCAGATTGTGTTCTAGTCTTGACAATTATCAGAGAGGCTAAGAAACACCAGGGGTTCTAGAATCCAAAAAAGGTTTCGGAAAAATCCACCTAGAGATGCCTTAATTAAGTTAATTAATTAGTAATTAATTTTTTCCTTAGTCTAACTTAGGGAAAATGATTAATTAACAACAATTAATTGAGGAAGGTAATATTCCTCTAAAAACTCACACGAATCGACTAGGAAATAATCTCAGCCATTGATTAAGTTCTAATCTTAGCCATTGGAGTCCCACAATGAGATTATGAGAAGTCGATGGGTAGATGGAGGAGCACACTTGAGATTGATTTCCTTGGGCAATTTGATTTTTCCAAAGAGAAGCATCATTCTACCGGAAGAGTTCGAGCTAGAGAGGGGACAAAGAGACAGAGAGGGGCAGAAGCAATGAGTTTGGAGGAAGTTTTCCAGTTCTGAAGAGTCAGAAAGAGGAGGCCGATATTTTCTCTAAGAAGCAGTGCAGGAGCACACTTGAGATTGATTTTCTTGGGCAATTTGATTTTTCCAAAGAGAAGCATCATTCTATCGGAAGAGCTCGAGCTAGAGAGGGGAGAAAGAGACAGAGGGGCAGAAGCAATGAGTTTGGAGGAAGTTTTCCAGTTCCGAAGAGTCAGAAAGAGGAGGCCGAGATTTTCTCGAAGAAGCAGTGCAGGGACTTCATAGTTGCTTCAGACTGATCCAGCTAAAGAGGAAGATGTTTTCAGTTCTAGAGGCCAGGAAGATTTTCCAGAGGACTAGAGAAGCATTTTCCCAGTTAGCAATAGGCAAGATGGCTAGATTAGCAGTCGATTTAGGTAGTGCGTGTGGTAGACAATGCTACAGTGATGCATAACCTATGCAGACCACTTGGGTGACTAGCTTTTTAGAGGCCAAACAGTGTCGGGATTGCTCGAAGCGAGGGTAAAATCCCTCAGTAATTTTATGTCTGTATTTCTCTTTGGTATATTCGTTAGTTTAGCGATATTTATTTTACTTATAATTTTTCTCATTGCTGCTTAATAATAAAAACCCTCAATTGTTGCACCGGTTTTCCCAAGTTGGGTTTTTTTTGGGGACTTTAGTCCAAAAATAACAGTGTTATATTTTGTGTGTGTGCCAATATTTCTCACTTTCTAGTTTATCTTCTGCAATATTTTTATTTGTGAAGATTTCAGTGTGAATAATTCGTTGTTTTTTTTTGTTTTTTGACAAGATCGGGTACTGATATATTATAAAACAAAAACAGGGGGACAAGGTCCTGGTACATGCAAAAAGGGGAGATCGGTGAGGGAGGTGCAAAATGGGAACGCAGTCCCGTCCTCCAAATAACTGGTCATGCTTCTTAGAATTTGAAATACATAGCGACTATATTGTCGGACGAACTGTCCTAACAGTAAACAAAATTTACATAGCATAGGGAATTATCAAAGAGGTCACTAAAATTGATTAACAGAATCCTCAGGAGGCTTGTCTTTCTTGTTGCTGACCTTGGTCGAGGCTTCGCCTTGCTCGCTTTGATTCACTGTCTTTATGAAGCTCACCACTTCTTCCAGATGTTGACATTTTTCTTTTAGCCCCTCGATCTCTGCTTTCTGCTTCTCGAACTTTTTCTTCTTTGACTTATTTTCAGTTTCCATTTCAGCCTTGAGCTCGTTGAGAGTTTTGATGAAGCGCCCGATCATGAAGCAGTTTGCCTTGCAGAGCGCGCAACTATTGTTGTTCTCAATTTGTTTCAAAGGATTACCAGACATTTTGAAAACAGGGGAGGAGCTCTTCTTATCCTTGTTGCAGTTCTATGTTTGAGATCTTCTGAGCGTGGATGGGCAGGAGGCAACAGTTCTCAAATTCTTGGCCGAATTCTTGGTGATGATTTTATATGAGGAGTTACATAGAGAAATTGCCTGAATCTATCAAAGGAGACAGGATTTGGTTCTTTGGGAATGAGGGCTAGGTGTAAAGTTTTCGTATTTTCCCCCACTTTGTTTTTTTTGAAGACATTCTTGATCATACGTATCAGATCTTTTTTAATTGTCTCTCAATGGCACTTGTAGAAGGTGATGGTGAATCCATCGGGGCCTGGAGCTTTTTCCGGGTGCATACTCTAAACTGCGTCCCTTATTTCCTCCGCTGTTACCTCCTTCTCGAGCTCACTGTTTCGCTGTTCACTGACTTTGCTGAAGAAAATCAGCTCTATCCACTTGCTGCTCCCCAGCTGTGAGGAGGTTTTTAAAGTGGTTAAACGCTGCTTCTTTTATTTCCTCTCTCCCCCTGATTTCCTACCCTTCCACTTGGATTTTGTCAATTTGGTTGCCTGCGAATCTTGAGGTTGTTGTGGAAAAACGCAGTGTTCTTGTCCCTTGCTTGGATCTAAAGACATCTGGACTTTTGTCTAAGTTCCTCCTCTTCATTTCTATTTTACCGGTAGAGGGCCACAAACATTTATGTTTCATGAGCTTTGTCTTGTTCAGTAATTTGCTGGCTTTCTTTTTCTTTGTTCCACTTTTCCAGCTTGTCTTGCAACTCTGATTTTCGTTTCTTGTCCTTGAAAGTTTCCTCTCTGGCCCACGTTTTTATTTTTTCTCTCACGTTTTTGAACTTAGTCTCCCAAACATACTATGGGGAGCCCAATACCTCTGCGTTCCAGCTTTCTTTTATTAAATTCATGAAGCTGTCCTTGCTGTCCCAAATTTTGCTATACTTGAATGGAATCGGACCCTGATTTTCCCACTTGTCCAGGATGAGCACAACTAGCTTATGGTCGGATGCCGAGGAATGCACCAATTTGCTCTTGATAGACAAAAAACTTGCTGCAATATCCTCCTGAATCAAGATTCTGTCAAGCCTTTCCTTTATGTTATGAACGCCCGTTCTTTTGTTGCTCCATGTGAATTTTCCGTTGCTGGGATGGATATCAAGCAACTTATGTTCAACAATAATATCCTCCAAGACAACTCTTGACGGATCTCCTATGATCTACCTCCTAGCTTTTCCTCTATATTCCAAATCAGATTTAGATCCCCTCCCATTACTAGATTGTCAATCTGAACATCTTGTACCTCTTCTTTTAGAGACTCCCAACATACGACTGTCTCTATAGTGATTTGGTGAGTAGATGTTTATGATCGTATACTTGACGTTTGTGTTCTTCTTTATTAGATCTGTATTGACCCAGCTGATGTTGAGTTTTTGGCTGATAATTTCCCAGTTCCATTTATTCCACAATGTACCAATGCCTCCTGAGGCCTTGTTTGAATCTGTTGCTATTCTTTCATAATTTTTTTGAGTTGCTATCAAGTTTTGAAACTCTCGGTTACTAATTTTGGTCTCTTGGATCATTAATATATCCGGCGGTTCTTGCTTTATTAAATCTCTTGTTGCGTTGAGTTTTAAGGTAGAACCCAACCCCCTGCTGTTCCAAGAGACCAAGATCATTATTTACTTGGTTTATGGTGGTTCCCAGCCTTGTCCTTTGGCTGCGTTTTCTCCCCACTCCCTTTCTATTTGCCAAAGAAAGTGTCCATTCGCTGTTGAGCTCCGATAGCCATATCCTTTGCTGCAGCCTCATCTCTAAGTTCCTTGTTGGATTTCCTCCTAGATTTTTTTGGCTGTTCCAGAGCATTGGATATTTCTTTGACTTTGTTTCTAGTGAGGATTCTATCAATGGAGGGAGGGGGAGGCGAGACGCTGGGGGGTAGGGAGGAAGCACTGGCAGTAGCAAGCTGGGGAGGGGAACGAGGAGATGGAGGATCTTAGTCCAAGGGTTCGAAGGGATTAGAAGACGGTTCGACTGGAGGAGCAGGGTTGATGAGGGGATTAGAGGAAGTGGCAATATTTTCATGTGCTTGAGGAGGGTTCTGGGTAGTTTGTTTATTACTAGTTTTCTTCCTTTTCACTTGTTCCTAGTTGTTTTCTTGGGCTTCTGCAGTCTCAATCATCTCCACATCCTTAAGTTTGCTACATCTATTTGCAAAATGACCATACTCGTGACATACCTTGCATTTGAAGGGGATTTGCTCGTAGTCCAGCTGCTGGATGTGCGTCCACTGATCCACCCTGAGTTTGATTTCCTCCGGAAGCCTTTTTCCCAAGTCTACTTCCACACAGATCCTGGCACAAGCGTGCATGTTGTCTTTTGGTTCACATCTATCAATATACTTGCCCACTGCGTTCCCTATTGCTTTGACTGATTCGTCCCCCCAACAATGAAGAGGGAGATGCAACAACCTAACCCAAACCGGAACTGCATTTGGGATGTCCATCTCAGGATCAAAGTCAGGAGACCACCTATTTAGATATAGGCATCTCGAGTCCATGAAGTATGTTCCATTCCGGAAAATGAGATTCTTATCTTCTTTAGATTCAAATAAAAATGTGTAGTAGCCTCTTCCACAGAACTTGATTGCGATTTTCCCTTGTATGTTGGCACTCCAGTTTCTCTCCACCCATTTTTGAACTGCTCTGGGGGTGGGCCACAGACCTGTGAACTGCCTAACCAGTCCCCGTTCGGCCAGAGAAATGGCTGCTTTTCGAGGTAGAGTTGGAGGTAAGGATATTTCAAGAATGTCATCAAGTTTTTTGACAAATTTACTTGCTACTGGCCTGGCTTTTGGAACTCCATGATTAGCTATTAAGGAGGCAAAAGCTGCTTCGTGGTTGTGTTCTTCATTCGGAGAAGGAGATCCGTCCCCCCACTGATGAGGCATTAGGCAGAGGAAAGCTCAGCAGCAGAAGGCTGCCAAGCTCGGAGCAAGGAGCAGAGATCAGTGCGAGTGGAACTAGCCAACAGGAAGCCAGGGGGAAGGGAGGCAACCCAACAGCAGCAAGCTGCCAGGCAGGGTTGCTGCAGGAGGCAGCGCGAAAGGCAGAGGCGCAGGCTAGGTCACGGGCGCACAACAACGGACTCAGCTGAACCAATAGCCCCACCAATATTATCCTAGAGCATCCACGACCATTCGCTGTTGATCGTTGAGAGCACCCGCATCCTCTCGTGAATAATTTGTTGTTGTCGTAGCAATAAACTGCTAAATTAATTTAATAGTTAGAAGAATTAATTCCAGTTGCAATAGAATTTCAGTGGTGAAATTTTCACATGATATTAGAGTGATTTTGATCATACGGGGAAGCTCAGAAGCAAAAGAAGAAAATTCGCTGTTTAGAGGGAGCAACTGGACAAATTTTCTGAGGGCTGCGTAGTGCCTAGCCAGGTAGTACAAATTGCTTGGCAGTTTGATTTTTCAGTGCAGGGTTGCATAAAAATTCAGTTTGCCAATTTAAGTGATTCCAACAGGCAGAGGGAGTAGCGGTAGCTCAAATTTTCACTGACCAGATTCCTTGTTTAGGCGCAGGAGGGTTTTGCAGTAGTTTGCAGTAGCAGAATCAACGCTGGGTGGAAGAGGAAGAACACATAGAGGGAATTTGTCTCAGAGCGTTTCTAGCACAGAAATCCACATTTCCAGTTGTAGTCGGTAGTATTTGCAAGAAATTTGTCTCACTCCAAAAGGGAGTGCGAATGGCATAATCAACAGTCAAGTAGGAGAAAGAGGGAGATTTCCGTTCCAGTTTCAGAGATGGCCACAACTGGGCTTAGAGATCAGAATAGGTTGGAGGGAGCATCTAACTATGTTACCTGGAAGGCTAAGATGTCTTCCCTGTTAGATGAACATGGCTTGAAGACCTTTGCAAAGAGCGTGGTGGCAATACTAACCGATTCAAATCCACTGAAAGAGTCAAGAAAGAGATGGCGAAGGCGAAGTGGATGATCCTGGATGGAGTTCGAGATCATATAGTTTCACATATATTTGGAAAAACCACTGCCAGAGAGACGTGGGACGCTCTCGCTCAACTATATCAGAATCCTTTCTTGCAACGGAAGATAATCTTGAAGGAGAAGTTGAGAAACCATAGGATGCATAAGGGTGAAAACATTGATCCCTTTCTCGCCAGAATTTAGGAAATTCGGGATCAGCTTGCAGCTGTGGGAGAGACATCTCAAACTACAGAGTTTGTGTGTTTGGCCTTAAATAATGTCTCAAAGGAATGGGAAATCTTCGTCCAAGGCATTTTGGGATGAGATACATTGCCAGGGTGGGACAGTGTTATGCAACCAACTCACAAAAAGATAGATCAACGACTTAAAAATTTTCCTCTTCAAGGGGGAAACTTCTTTCACATTACATAAATGAACAATTCTTGGATGATACAAATGATAAGATCTCCTTGGTATATATAGGGGTCTAAGGGGTCACAATATAATCAGAGCCTACATAACAATAATAATGTAAGGGCACAACAATAACAATGGTGAGCTTCTATGGGGCACAACAATAACAATAGGGGGCTACACTAATAATAACAATAAGGGGAATACACTAGTACTATAGGGACCTAACATGCCCCTCTCACTAAAAAAAGTGTTGTTCTCAACGCTTGAGTAATTATAGATGCTTTTGTATAAAATTCTTATCCTCCCATGTGGAATCTTTAACGGGTAAGTTCTTCCACTTAATGAGATACTCTGAAATTGATCAATTCCATAGCTGTCGGGTTCTTGTTTCCATCACTGTTCAAGCTCAAATATGATTTTTCCTTTTTCGTCAAGTTCTGAGAACATTGTTTGCACTGGAAGCTTGTCACTGATAAACTTCTTTAAGCATGAAACATGAAAAAATGAGTGTACTCAGGAAGGTGCAGGTAGCTCCAATTTGTATGCCATAGTACCAATCTTTTGCAACACCTTGTAAGAACCGTAATACTTGGGCAATAATTTAGTATCCTTCTTAGCTTGCTTGAAAGACATTTGTTTGTATGGTTATAGTCGTAAAAATACCTAGTCACCTACATCAAAAATTCTTTCACTACGATGTTGATTTGCTTCTTGTTTCATTCGATTCTACGTCACAGTGAGGTTATCCTACTAGAGTTGGAGAACTTGTTTTTGATAGTTGATGTGATCTTCCACTGCTTGAACCTTAGAATTTTCTCTTAAAGATGATGTGATGGATGGTGGATGATATCCATAAAGTGCTATAAATGGGGTCATTTTCACTGCAGTATGGAAGGAAGTGTTATATCACCATTCAGCGAGAGGTAACTACTTGATCCATTGTGTTTGTTTATCAGATACAAAGCAACGAAGATATCCTTCCAAACATTTGTTCACTATATCGGTTTTTCCATCGTATTGAGAATGATAAGATGAGCTGTGAGCTAATTGAGTACCAAGATAAAAAAATAATACCGTTCAAAAATTTCCAGTGAAAATGGGATCTTTGTCACTTACTATAATCTTTGGGTTTCCATGAAGCTTTTGAATTGTTTCCATAAATGCAGTAGCAACTGTACTGGCTTTAAAATGATGAGATAATGCACAAAAATGTGTATATTTGGTAAGTCTATCAACTACCACCATGATGACATTCTTTCCTTCAAACTTGGGTAAATGTGTGATAAAATCCATTGGGACCTTTTCCCAACACTAAATTGGAATGGCCAAAGGTTGTAACAGACCTAGGGTCTTAATTGTATCAACTCTATTTTGTTGTCAAACCAAACATTCTGCCACAAATTTCTAAATATCGGATTTAAGGCCATCCCAAAAAAATTCCTTCTTAACCTTATGGCAAGTTTTTTAAAATCCCGAGTGCCCTCCTAAGGGAGATCTGTGCAATTCCAAAAGAATCTTTTGTATGAGTTGGGAATTCTTACAAATATATGAGCAATCTTTGTATCATAATGAATAATTTTTCTAGCTAAATGTATCAAACGTACTGTGATCTCGCTACAACTTTTGAATGAGTGTCCACACTTCTTCATCATTCTTCCATTCATCCCTTGCTTCGGTTATCCACTTACGTTGGATAATAGAAATGACACAAAGCAATGCTTCCACATCCGCATCCTTTCTTGAGAGTGCATCTACAACAACATTTTGCTTCCCTTTTTTGTAGATGATTTAAAAGTCATAACCCAACATCTTTGTCACCCTTGTTTGCTGCTCTTCTAAAGATAATATTTATTCCAAAAAGTATTTAAGACTATCATGATTTGTTTTTACCTTGAAGTGTCTTCCCATTAGGTAAGGTCGCCATTTCTTTAGTGCATGTAGTATTGCCAACATTTCCTTATGATAAATAGGTTTGTGTAAATATTTTATTTTGATTGGACGACTTTCAGAAGCAATGGGTCTTCCTTCTTGCACTAAAACAACACCAATTCCATTTTCTGAGGCATCACGTTCCACGATAAAGGTTTTTGTGAAGTCTGGTGTTGCTAAGACTGGTGCTTGGCACATTTTCTCTTTAAGATGTTCAAAGGCGTTAGTTGCTTCCAGAGTCTAAGAAAATACATCTTTATTCAATAATGATGTTAGAGGTGCTGCTATTCTACCATAATTCTTAACAAACTTGCGATAATACCTTGTCAACCCAAGAAATCCTTGAAGATGCTTATGGTTGTGGGGATTTTCCATCCCTTAATGGTTTTAATTTTGTTAGGGTCTACCTTAACACCCTCACGAGATACAATATGACTCAAATATTCCACCTCCTATACTCCAAAGAAACATTTGAAGGTTTTTGCATATAATTGTTTCTCCTCCAATAGTTTGATCACCTTGTCTGAAAATGATCCTTCCAAGACTTGCTGTAGATTAGTATATCATCAAAAAGTATTAACACAAATTTTCTAAGGGTTTGAAAATGGAATTCATTAAACCTTGAAATGTGGAAGGTGCATTAATAAGGCCAAAAGGCATGACCAAAAATTCATAATGATCCTCATGAGTTTTAAATGATGTTTTCAGAATGTCTTCAATCTTCATTCTAATTTGATAATATCCTGAACAAAGATCCAACTTGGTGAAGTAAATTGCTCCATGTAATTCATCTAATAATTTATCAATGAAACGAATGATAAATTTAAAAATTTATTTTTAATAGTGAGCTTGTTGGGCTTCCTATAATCTTGACGCATATGCCATGATCCATCCTTCTTGTGCACCAATATTATTGGAGCAGAGAAAAAACTTTGACTATGTTGAATCATACCAACCTCTAGCATTTTTGCAACCATAAGTTCAATTTCACTCTTTTGGGCATAAGGATATCTGTAAGGGTTGATGTTTGGAGGAACACTTTCTGGAATCAAATGAATAGCATGATCAAGATAACGAATAGATGGGAGGCCCTTGGGAGTCTTAAACACCTTAGAATGATTGTCCAAGACTTTTTGGAGATTTAGAGAAATAGATGATTTCGATGTTTGAAACTCTAGTGAGCATAATTGTGCAATTATGCCTCATTGTTCTTTCTTCAGAATCTTTGTCATGCCATTAGAGCTGATTATCTTTCTTGGTTTCCTTGCGATACCTCTTAATTCAACTTCCTTTCCTTCCTAAAAATAATTCAAGAAAAATTATTGAAAATTGAAAGCTATCGTCCCCAAAGATTGTAACCATTGGACTCTTAGTACAACATCAACACCACCTATTGGAATGGAAAACATTGGACTATTCAATACATATTCCCCCATAGTTAGCTTGATATTATGGTACTTTCCAGAGCTCCTTGTAGTTCCTCCATTAGAAACCATCACTTGACACTCTGGTGCTTGATATATGAAGCAATTCAATTCATTGGCTATTTTACAATGAATAAAATTATGGGTACTACCCGAATCAATCAACACTTACCTTTTCTTTCTTGATATATCCTTCTATCTTGAGAGTTTGAGGAGTGGTAATCCCTGCCAATGCATTACAAGATATGGTCAGATTCATTTATTCTTTCTCTGGGCTTGGTTCTTGGTGTATATCCTTTTCTTTTGATATTTCTTGTTCCTTTTCTTTCCCCTTTTCACAATCTATGTAGAATAATTTCTTCTCAGTACACTTATGACATTTAATGTATTTTCTATCACCACTATAACAAAGCCTTTTTTCTCTTTTTTCCTCCAATTGTTGTGGTGTCAACCTTGTAGGTTGTGGAAGACTAGGAGCAACAATACTTCCATCTTTATAGTTGTGAGTGGTAGATTTCCTTGTTGCCATAATTTTGCTTTCAACTTTTCTTGCCACCCTGAATGCCTTCTCTAATGAATCAGGTTCCCAAAGGCGAACCTCATGTTGGATGCTATGTTTTAAAGTCCCTATGACGACATGAATCCTATGCTCCTCTAGAATATCAGTTACCCTAATATTCAATTTTTGGAAGTCTTTAATGTGCTCCGCCATTGAACCCTTTTGTTTGAGATTTATCAATTGGATAAAGAAGGTGTTGCTATTTGTATCTTTATAATGTGCTATCATTTCCTTCATAAAAATTGACCAGGTGACAAGTGGTTTACGAGAACAAATCCATCTATACGATACACACTGATTGGGTTCTAAATATAAAGATGCAATACGTACCTTTTGTGAGGGTTGCACATCCTATAGATCAAAATATTTCTCCATTTGTAGTATCTATGTTATCAGATCCTTGTCATAAAACTTCCTCATATCTACCTTTAAATGTGGTGGTTCTTAAACCCCACATTGGAGTCTCTAATATCATAATTCATATTCTTTTTGTCCTCATCATGATTTTCATGGATTACCTTGTCACCGCTAGGAAGCCTTTTTTGCAACAACTTTGTCAACCCTTTCAACTTGACATTCATCACATCCATATCTACCTTAAAAGTCTCTATGTTTCCTTTTATACCATCCATGTCACCTTTTATTTATGCTTTTAAAACATCCATGCCTCCTTTTAGTTCATCTTTGGTTGTTTTTTGTGAGAGCAGAATTTGTTGCACTTGGTTTCGTAATTTTGATATATCATGCTACAATTCTTCCTCTTCATGTGTCATAGTAGAGCTTTTTGAGGGCTTAATAAGTGTAGAATTATTTTGTTTGGGAGGAATTTTAGAACCTAATACTGATATATATGCTTCAATATGCCCTTGGAATCACTTCAAACTGATTTTTCAAATTATGCAATTTAAAAAAAAATGCACCTTTCTATTTCTTGTAGGAGCTTGATTTTTAAATGGTTGTAACTCTATAATTTCGGATCTCCAAGGTCTGGAATTTGATCATGTGGTAGCCCTATGAATATTCTTTCTAATTCCACAAGTCATACCAATATTGGATTCTTCAATATAGAGTTATGCCAAATCTCCCACGATGACATGATTATGGGCTAGTTCAGTAGAGCGAAGTTGTAAGGGATGCCACGTGTCACTTTTTCAACATTTGGCCCTAAAATTGCTACACGAAAATCTATAGTTCATGCACTTTCATCCACTTTTGATAGAATTCAAATCCGATGCCTGAAATGAAAGTTATGATGATTTTCCCTAGGTCATTTGTTTGAGATTGAATTTTGGAGTCTGCAAAAACCCTAACTTCTAGGGATCGTTTCTCAGAAAATATAGGGAACCAAGATCTGAAATTTGTACACGAATTTCACCAAAATTTCGGCTCCATATGGTTGAAATTTTCAGCTTCTGAAGCCTTGTAGAAACAAAGTTATAGCAAAAATTCCTAGATGATCTGCTTGAAGAAGCGAAACCCTGGAATCCAAGCTATGATACCAAATGTTATGTAACCAGCTCATAAAAAGATGGATCAACGACTTAAAAATTATCTTCTTCGAGGGGGAAACCTCCTTCACATTACCTAAATGAACAATTCTTGGATGATATAAATGATAAGACCTCCTTGGTATGTATAGGGGTCTAAGGGGTCACAATATAATCAGAGCTTACATAACAATAATAATATAAGGGCACAACAATAAAAATTAGTGGAGTTCTATGGGAAACAACAATAATAATAGGGGGCTACACTAACAATAACAATAAGCGGAATACATTAGTATTATAGGGACCTAATAGACAAGATGTGGTCAGACCTGCACCAGGAGAAGATGAGGCGCACACCTGTGAAAACCTCCATCAGTGGAAGCAACAGTAAGGGTTCAAAAGGTGAGAAGGAGGAAGAGAATGTGGCTCCTGCATCAAAGGGTCCTAGTCAGGGACAGGGGAATAAGAAGAAAAATAAGGACCTATCTAAGGTCAAGTGCTTCAAGTGTGGTGATTTTGGCCACTTTAGTACTCAGTGTCCTCAAAGGAAGGACAAGCAGGAGAAGCAGGACCAGGCAACAACATCCACAAAGATAGAAAAATTGTCCTCCAAGTTGGAGGAAGACTTTGCCATGTTTGCAACTATACCTCCAGGAGTGAGGTGGGGCGATATGGAGTTATAGTCCAAGAGTTGAGCAGAGGTTTGGGCAGGGTCCATTGAGGTGTCGTCCTCATGGATCTTTAATTTTCTATGGGTGCTCACAATATTTAGTAGTAGGATGGATCAATGTTAATTGTTGCAGTAAGATTCCAGAGTGACAATTGTAGACTAGTTACAGTCATGTGTTGAGGAGCACAGAGAAATGTTGACAATAGAGCATGAGGCTCAGTGGTAGAGTGAACAACAACGCATATTCTTCAGTGGACAGTGCAAAGGCTACTAGCAGTGAGATGCTCAAGAGACAAATGCAGCATAAATACATAGTTTAGTTAGTATTTTGGTTGCTTCTCAGTTGCAGTAGTTGTAGTAGCAGCAACTACATTTGAGGAGGAGTTGCAGTGTAGATGCAGAGTTGGCAGCAGTATAACAGTGTCAACAACAACACATATGCATCATCAAAGTTGCATAGTGGTTGGTGGGTAGTGGCAGGAAGTCACAATGGCCAGACATCAATAACATGTATGGGATGATGATGCAGAGACAGGGTGTTGGAGCAGTTCAACACTAGAACACCTTCCTCGCTAAGAGGGAGTGTTAGTTTTTGTAGAATTGGATGGTGTTCTAGTCTCGACAATTGTTAAAGAGCCTAAGAAAAACTAGGACTCCAGAACCCAGAAAAAGTTTTAGAGAAATCCATCTAGAGATGCTTTAATTAATTTAATTAATTAGTAATTAAGTTTTTCCCAAGTCTAACTTAGGGAAAATAGTTAATTAACAACAATTAATTGAGGAAGGTAAGATTTCTCTAGAAACTCATACGAATAGAGTAGGAAATAATATCAACCATTGATTAAGTTCTAATATTGGTTGTTGGAGTCCCACAGTGAGATTATAAGAAGTTGATAGGTAGATGGAGGAGCACACTTGAGATCGATTTCCTTACGCAGTTTGATTTTTCCAGAGAAGAACAACATTCTGCCGAAAGAGTTCGAGCCAGCGAGGGGATGTAGAGACAGAGGGGCAAAAGCAGTGAGTTTGGAGGAAATTTTCCAGTTTTAGAGAGTCAAAAAGAGGAGGTCGAGATTTGCTTTAGGAAGGAATGCATGGATTGCGCAGTTGCTTCAGAAGAGTAGTTTGATCTCGCTGAAGAGGAGGACATTTTTAGTGCCAGAGGTTAGGAAGATTTTCCATGGGGTCGGAGAAGCATTTTCCTAGTTAGCGGCAGTCAAGATGGCTAGATTAGTAGTCGATTCAGGTAGTGTGTGTAGCAGGAAGCGTTAGGGTGATGCAAAGCCTGCGCAGACCACTTGGACAACTAGCTTTTCAGAGGTCAAATAGTGCCAAGATTGCTCGGAGTGACGGTAAAATCCCTTAGTAAAATTTTGCTAGTATTTCTCTTGGATAGATTCACTAATTTGGCGATATTTATTGTACTCATAATTTTTCTCACCGCTGCTTAATAATAAAAACCTTAAGCTGCTGCACCGGTGTTATGCGGAATTTATGATTGCAGATAGAAGTATCCTCCCTAGACCTAGTGGATGGTCTAGAACAATAAAAAACAAAGAATATAAAGTTTCCTTTGGAGAAATTGAAGAATGGAAAGAGGCTTACTTGGAATCCGTCACAATATATTCTCTCATTTCGTCTTGTAAACTCCAATTGTAGTTTAGATTGCTATAACTAGAACCTGCACATACAATCAACACAAGCCAAAGATATACGACATTTATGTAGCATTATCCAATTACTCTATTCAATGGGTCAACAAAGTATTGAAATACATGAATGTAAACATAACATAACACATATAGGAAAACAATATACTCTTTGTATTAATGTGAATAGGAGAGAGTTTACTACCAAGAATAGTTGTTGATTTTGTATAGATCTCCCCAAGTTGACCTCTCATTCCTTGTCACAATGCACACTTCAATGTCACCCTAATGCATGAAGATGACGTCTCTCTAAGATTCAAAGCAACAATATGAGGGTATTATTAGTCTACAAAAGCCCTGATGTTGTAGATGACTGTAAATTTATAGGAGAGGGGTGGTAGTTTAGGAATTCTTATCCATTTACCAATATAGGCTTGAGATCCACTTAAAAGGGGAGGATCAACTCAAAGGATAAGAGGTGAAATCTCCAAGGTAGGATCAGATAGGATTCAAAGTTCTTATCCAAGGTAAATGGTTGAAACAATTCCTGGAAGCTTTTGGAAGAGGAAGGTTCAAGATTTTTATTTTTCCCGAATTTCTAGAATCAATGCACCCCCAACAAGGGACAACCTGTTGTTGATCAGCGCTGGTGCAGAAGGAAGCAACCTGCTGCTAAATGTAGGTTCCTAAAGGGGCTGGGTGCTTTGGGCCTTAAAAGCACTGAAATGAAGCAATCAGACCCAGAAACTCAGGGATTTGGAAGAGTCATGCATTGGGATTTTTGTAGGAATGATAACAACGTGTTCACAGATGTTGATTGATCCAATTTGCAGGCCTACTGACCAAATGCGACAAAATGGCCTGTAACAGATTCCCCCCCAAAGCACAAAGTCAGAAACAACAATTGATGACTGAAGTGCTTTACCTTGTGACAAGTTCAGATCAAGAACAACTGGTCGAGACCATCATCTATTACAATAGATTTCATCATGATATCTTTGCTGAGGGAGGCATACGCATGCTTAACACATAAGCTAACATTACATGTAGAATGGCCAAGAAGTTGTGTCCACTAAAGACAAAGTGTGGATCCATGATTGGATGACTGTCTGTATGATCATAGCCATCGTGCTTTGTAATATTGCATTAATCCTGAAAACACAGTCCGGATGGATGGAACTAGATGTAGGGTCTTCTATCTCGTTCACTCGATCATCCATCATACCATGCGAATAAAGGAGATGGAGTCGAACATGGAAGACATGTTGAAAATACTGGGGGGGGGGGAAGGGTGAATCAATATTCCTTAGCAATTAGCACTTTTAAATATTTTCAGAGCATTAGTTAATCTTCAATCATTATTAATGTTTATCTAGTAACAACAATAAACAAACGAACACAATAGGCACAAGAATTTTAGGTGGAAAACCCCCTCCGGGTCAAAATTATGTAATCTTAAGCCCCAACAATGAAAGTTACAACTTCCTAGAATTCTAGAAAAACATTCTTCTCCAGCTCCCACTGGAAGGACGCCTCAACGACTTGGTTTCTTCAGTAGTTAATTGAATGGATGCCCCAACATCCTAGACCAACCTACCACCCTGAAGTGTTCATAGGCTCCAACCTGTAGGCGACCTCATGCACCTGCCTAGCACCTCCCCGACTCCCTATAATGATCAGAAGTGAGACAAGAGTTGGACTGTCGTACCAGGGACAATGATCCATGATACAATATGTTTTGCAATGCTTTTCTTGTACTTGACCGAACACCCAATCACACTATGACTTGCAACCCAACCATGACATCATCCCAATAGTGACTCCTATGCCTCCTAACGATGCCTCTTCGACTCTAGGTAGATTCACTTTTTTACAATAATGACTCTTTCAATGATGACTCTTTTACAAATTTACAATGATGACTCTTTTACAACACTGACTTTTTGACAAGAGCTGACACTTGACTCGACATTTCTTCTTAGATAACTTGTAGATGCTGAGGTACTATTGTGCTTGCTTCAAGTAATGGTACTTTGGCATTGCATATCCTTCTAGTATGTATCTGAGTTGTTCTAAAGTGTCATCCTTCCTGCACATGCATTAACAAGCAAGACCTAAAAAAATACAAAACAATATACTTATGCTATCCTGCAAAAATATATGTCACAGATGATACTCAAAATTCAAATGCAAACACCAATCACACATATGTTGCTGTAGCAGACATACCCTTGACTGTTGATGTGTGGTCCTTACTGCAGTGATCCTTGAATGCATACTTTTTCTTGCCTTCTAGGAGTTTGATATTGAATCTGTTGTATCTATGTAATTTCAGATCTCTAAGGTCTGAAATTTCATCCCGTGGTAGCCCTCTGAGTCCTCTTTCCAACCCCACAGGTCTGATGGAGATTGGATTCTTCAACAAAGAGTTATGCCCAATCTTCCATGATGACTTGATTATAGATTAGTTCAGTAGAGTGAACTTGTACGAAGTGCCACATGTCACTGTTTAGACCTTTGGCCCTAAAAAAGATACCCAAAAAACTACAGTACGTCCTCCTTCTGTTACTGTTTACAAAATTTGAATCCAATTCTCAGAGAGAAAGTTATGACGATTTTCCCGAGGTCACCTGTTTGACATGGAATTCGGGAGCTTGAAAAAACCCTAAATTCCTCAGATGATATCTCCACAAATATAGCGAACCAAGATTTGAAATTCAATCATGAGGTTTATCAAGATATTGTCTCAAATGGGTTTTAATTTCAACTTTTAATGTTTCGTAGAAAAAGAGTTATAGCGAAAATGCCACGATGACCTGTTTGAAACAGCGAAATCCTAAAATCCATGGCTCTAAACTTGCTTCGAAACAAACCTTCAAACTTGATCATAATTTTGTGTCCTAACCAGACCTCAATGAAACCTTAAACTCCCTACAATAGATCCTGCGTTAGAAGCTCATGAGGGCCACAAAATTACAGAGGTCTTCTCACAAGATAGTTCGTTGAAAAATGCTTGCTAGAGGAGGATATTAAGGTCACTATTTATAGAAATGTCTTGACTTGAGAGGGTCCTCAACAAGTGAACGTTGGAGGGATTTTAGGAGCATAAAACAACATTAATTAATGACTATTCATTGATCACAACCAATGATGAGTGCCACAACCCCATGGTGTTTTATCCCACTAACTGCGGTTACTAACTTCAAACACGAATAACTCTCAAACCGTGAAGAACTACGTGGCGTGCCATATATCAACATAAACATCTCGACAAGTAGAATCCATCTAGAAGATCGTTGACTTAGAATAGGATGAGTTGTCAAGTCAAAATTCCCGTGCAAGATCAGGGTATCCCCTGGTGTTGCTTGGGTTGACATCAATGACAACCACTAATCAACAAGACACCAACTGATTACTTGCCAATGATATAAGCCGTTAACAAACGTGAGAGAAGTCACCGATGATGTTAATGGATCTCAAGGTTCAACAATACAATCCGTATGGTTTGAATGAATGAGTTGAAGTCGAACACCACATATAATCTTTCAATCGGAGGCAATTGGCGAAAACCTGTCGCTGAGAGCAAGGAAACTTGTCATTGATGTATACAAGTTCCAAGGTATTGAAAGAAGAGTTTCTAAGTCAAATTCTTGGATAATGAGCTGATGTTGACAGGAAGCGACCTGTCGCAGGAGGTCCTTGATGTATCCCCCATCAACGACGCGAAACAGGTATCATGATTTAAGACAGAATGATGCTGATGTGGAACTGGTTCAGGAATGACAAACATGAAATGAAGGCTTAAGAGTATCGTAGCAGATATCAACTGAATGACTTCTCTTAAAAATATCGATGACACTAAATGAAGTTGGCAACATTGACCCAAAACCAAAAGTGGAGGCTTTGACATGATATGAACCAAAGGACACACATATTTTCCAACCCAATAGTCACAGAGATGAAGTGAAAGAGTGTCATGTTCAAGAGCGACTCACTTCCATTAATAGGGGAAGTACCCTGTTTTCCCAAATTCCCCAACCATTTCTGGTCAACACCTCTTTATTTTTTAACAAGCTTGACGAGGATAACATATGCTTGATCTATAAGTTCATCCTTCGGATGAATCCCTCTATCTTTAATGAACCCTGAGAAGGAGTGGTTTGGTCCTGTCATGTTTGACGAGTCCATCACTGTTTAATGATTTTATGAGTCCAACAAAGGTGTAACTCAACTCCTTTTTCATGTTTAGAGGGTTTGAAAAAGAGACGAAAAATAAAACTCCAAAGATTCCTTTTCGTAAATAGTCTCTTGAGTCCGAAAAGGAAGAAGACGATACTCAAGAGAACCTCTTAGCCATGTTTGACCAAGGTATTCCTTTTTTGTAAATAATCTATCTTAGTCTGAAAAAAGGGTTAAACTTATACTTAGTAGATGTTTTTTCATTTACTTTTACGAGTTCGAAAAGACAAGTGCTCGACAATATTTTTATATTTTGGGAGTCTGAAAAGAGTTGGAAAAGGACTCCAAGGGGTTCCTTTTTCGTAAGTTTATAGAGTCCGAAAAAGTGATAAAAGTGTGCTCTTTGGTCAAAATGATCCGTTTCAATGCAAACATCACTAAATCTGTTAAACAACTGTCAACTTGCTCAAAACACCACCAAAGGATTAAAAATACCTGTTTCATGATAAAATTGAATCACATCGAGGTCAAAGCATTAAAATATTAATAAAATAATGATGAAAATGACCATAAAATAGGCAAAAGGTAATTCATTTTTACCATTTCACATTTTACCTCTTGGTGGGTGAGTTCCGAGTGTTTTTTGCCCCCAATCTTCTGCAGCTGATTGTGACCAATTTGGTGGACCATTTAAAGCATTGCCACTTCCAGGTAGGGCCTATAATCTTCCTCTTTCTTTTCATGCTTCCATTTTGTCATTTCATGCAAGGTTTTCTTTTTGTTTGTTTGTTTGTTTTAAATATTGACGGCCCTAAGGCTCTAATTTCTCGACATAGATCCATCGCACCCCCATCAAGTCAAAAGGGGCATTGAATAGACAAAAAATACACTGAGGAGGGTGTTGCAGTGCTCTGTCTCCCCTTAGGGGGGGTGCGCTAAGAGCATTTCCCAAACTTGTTTTTCCCGTTTCCCTCAAAATTTCTCTAGTTTCTTGCACGAAGTTTGTCCTAATGATTCTTCTTGTGATGTTTCAGGTGTTTACCAAAACAAAATGGCTTTAATATGGCGGGAAAGTGAACATGAGGAACAAGATTTAACTGCAGCTAATGATCTTGCCACTATCCAAACTTTGAGATATTATGGGCTCTTGAAATTTTTGGGTTCTTGGTATGACACAACATATGGAACTGTTAATATATCTTGGTCGGTAATGCGACTCTACATTTGGCAAATAAGTCTCATATGTAGTACACTCCAGAGTGTATGAAGCCAACAATATTCAACTAATGGGAGGGAGTACTGATAAACATGAAGGAAAAACTGACCAAGGCAAAGGATGGACGATTAAAGAACTTTGGCTATGGTTCGATCTTGATTTCTTTTGCCTTAGAGTGAATTCCATTGCTCAGGCCACAACATATCTCACTCGAGGCCGTAGATCCGAGAGTCCCACAGATGAGGTGGGTGGATCTCATGTCCAAACATGCAGGTCCGTAATCGATGAGCTTCACACCAATCTTCTTCAGATGGTTGCGCATGCAACTCATTATGATAGAGGAATACCCATATGCAGGGATGGATTTCTATAGAGACCCAGAGCTCGTGCTTCTTGATGGCAAGCGATGGGGAGCTATAGGTAAAACAAGAAACATTTTGATCTTTTTTTGGATTTTTAAGTTTTACAATTTTTTTTTTGTGACTTTTGATGTATTCGAGACTAAACTTTGATTTTATTCACATGCAGATATTGGACCTGTTCGACTTGTGGGTTCTTCTTATCTTCATCGTGCATGAGACCCACAACAAGCACCAACAACAGTACATGTTGTTGCAACAGGACAAGAAGTACTACATGATCTCAATGTAGATGAGACCCTTATAGAGGTTAAGCGTCACATTGAGGGGTTGACCCACAATATACTTGAGACTAGGGTCGATGAGCTTCTTATGAGACTGCAACAACATGCTATTGGAGTGCCTAGATGTATTAGCTAGCTACTGTGCAAGATGGCTCATGCAGTGGCGTGCTACCATGAGCACTATGATTAGTCTACGAAGATGCTTATAACCATATTTTACTACATGTATATTTCAATATGATAGGTCGTGTGGCCATATGTGTTCTCAGACACAATTTTTTGTAAAACCAAACTTTGATTTATATATATATATATATATATATATATATATATATAATATATATTCAATGTTTCTTATGGTTTTATTACCTCTTTCAATGTATGGTGATGTGTATTGAATTTAATTTACATGTATCGTAGATGTCTATCTAAACTATGATTAGCCAATGCATCTATTAATGTATTTAGATTTCTAGAAATGTGTTGATATTGGATGAAATCAAAGTATCTTTCCAGAAGGTGAACCCATAAGAACATAAAAAGCATAGTTAGACTCCTAACCGAATAGACATTAGTCAACTATAGTACTACAAGTTGCGAGTCAAGTCTGATAACTATACGTCAAATACCATGGGAAATAGTATCAGATAACAGTTCGATCACTGCATTATACTCAACGATGTTATTGGTAGAGCGACTGATACAAATCCCTTTGCAAACTCATTAATCCATGCTGCGGATGAAAGGTTCCAAGTACTACGACTAGCACCATCAGCATAACCAACATAAGGTTTGAGGGATGCCAACATCTGCAAACCAAATGTAAACATGATTAAAAAAAACTGTAGGAAACTCTGAAGGGAACACATTGCAAACACAATCAACACACCTATATATGGCATGTACACAATGCATTACACAAAAACTCAAGCATAATATTTCTTAAGGTACAACCCATTTCTAGGCTACGCCAATGGAACTCCATCAAAATCAACAAGCTCATAGGCCCCTTTAGCAAGAACACGTTTGACAATGTATGGACCTAGCCACATTGGCTCGAACTTCCCCAAACTTTATTTATCAGACTCTTGGTCGTATAACAAGACAAGGTCTCCTTCTGAGAAAACACGAGGCTTGACACTCTTGTCATATTGCGCCTTGATAAGTTTCTTATAGGTTTCATTAGCCATTGCAGAATCACGTCAGGGTTCATCTAAGCACATCATATGTAAGAGACGTTCCTCTTTCGCAGAAGTGGTAGGGAGGAGTTCGATAACAAGTTTGAGAGACAAAATTTCACATTCAATTGGAAAGATTGCTTCCAAGCCATAAACCAATTGGAATGGTGTGAATCCGGTAGCAGTCCCAATGAAGGTTTGATACACCCACAAGCCAACATAAAGGATCAAATTCCAGTCTGATTTGTGGACCCATATCATACACTGAAGTATTATTTTGAGAGGTTTATTGATTGCCTCAAGTTGTCCATTCGCTTGAGGGTAGTAAGGAGTGGAACTCTCATGGGAGAGTCCATGCTTGGAAGTTAGTTTGGACATCATGTTATTATGAAAATGTTTTCCATGGTCCTTAGCTATAGCCTGTGGAACACCAAACAATGCAATGACATCGTTGAAGAAAAAGAGAGCAACTTTTTCGCTGGTATTATTATATGTAGGCATCACCTCGACCCACTTGGTAAAATAGTCAACCGCTACGATGATATAGCCATGCCCCTCGATTGAGTGAGGGTTACATGTTATGAAATCAATGCCCCATTTTGCAAAATGACCAATGGCGATAACAAGATGAAAAGGAGTGGGTGGAGCATGGGTCTTACGATTGTATATCTGACATGCATGACACTTTTGGATGGCAAGGATGCATTCGCGAAATATGGTAGGCCAAAAATAATCAACACGCAGGATATTATGTGAAGTGGCATAACCAAACATATGACCACCACATGCCCTAGAATGGCATTCACTTAAGACTTTATAGACCTCCTCATGTGTGAGGCACCTTCGGAAAACTGTATCAATACCATGGTGATAAAGGGTGTCGTCAATTATAATATAGTTTTTGGTTTGATATCAGATATGTCGTTGTGCAGAGTGAGAGGTATCAGACCAGAACGAGATCAAGAAGAACGACTCGTCTGGAATAGAATCACCAGATGTTGTTTCAGTTTCAGCAGTGGGAAGGTCACAAATTAATTCAAAAAAAACTAAGGATTTATTCGACTTAGATTTGATGAACTCCAAATCGAAATCCTAGAGGATGACAATCCACTTAGAGTACTTTCCCCCCAGCAATTGTCACGACAAGATGTATGTCATGGGGCTACAATTAGAAACAACCATTGTTTTGTGAAGCAGTATATAATGGAGAAACCTTTGGACAACTTGGACAGCCACCAAAGCCAACTTTTCGACATGAGTATACTTAAGTATCATTAAGATTATGACTCAAGTAATAAATAAGATGTTCAATCCCTGCATTATCCTCTTAGCCCAATACCATAACAATGGTAGTAACTGCAACGACGAGGTACAAAAAATAATCACATTGGTAATCTAGGGGATATAATAAGGATGCTTGAATTAGAACATCTTTCAAGGCATCAAACGCCTTTTGAGAAGCGTGATCCTAATGGAAGGGAACCCCTTTCTTTAACAAGAGAGTAAGTCCTTTGGTCAGTTCGGCGTAGTTGGGAATGAACTTCTGAAGAAATTTAGCCTTCCCTTGGAGCCATTGAAGCTGAAGGGGGGAAGAAGGAGCAGGGAGATTGATGATCACTTGGAATTTTAATGGGTCAATACGAATTCCATGTTTTGATAAAACGAAACCGAGATGTCGACCAAAACTTACATAGAACACACACTTGTGCGGATTGAGTTGAATATTATAATGTCTACATCATAAGAATACAGACCTAAGATGCATCGAGTGATCAGTTCGATTTTTCGAGTGAGCAAACAAATCGTCCAAATATGGTTGCACAATATGTTTGATGTCATGGAAGGCATAATTCATTGCCCTCTGAAATGTAGATCCAACATTTTTCAATACGAAAGGGAGCTTTTGATATGCAAATGTGCCCAGGGACAAATAAATGCAGTCTTATGTTGGTCCGCTGGGAGAATGTTGATCTGATTATATCTGGAAAACCCATCCATAAACGAAAATATCTCGCAGCTGGCACAATCATCAACAATCTCGTCGATGAACGAGGTGTGATAATTGTCCTTTGGAGAAACACGATTAATGTCTTGGTAATCAACACACACACAAATTGTTCCCTATTTCTTCATGATAGGAAAAATGTTTGACACCCAATTAGTGAAAGGTACTGGGTAGATGAAACCAACACACATAATTTTTTGAACTTCAACTTTAATAGTGACAACCTTCTTGGGATGGATCAGATGGAGGCGATGCCGAATTGGCTTAGCATCAGGATACATCTTAATTTCATGCACAATGATGTTTTTATTGATACTTGACACAACGATGTTTAGATTGATACTTGAAATCTCCTTGTAAGACCAGGCGAAAACATATCTAAACTTTTGGAATAGGGCTTTCAAGGTATTGATCTCATCGGGAGAGCAAGACACACTGATATGTAGATTCTTGACAATGCCGGTTTGATCGAAATATCAAGAGGGATATCCTCTTCGATATTCAACAAGTTCTTAGAATTGACATCGTGAATGAATACATAATTCGTAGACAACTCAACGATATTGGGCCAATAGAGTTCACTAAGATCATCCTCGTATGAATCTGGCAAAGAGGAACGATGATGATGTTCGTTCCACGACGCACCATCCGACATTATGATCTCCATGATGCCCTCATTTGTAGAAAACATACGAGAGAAAGGATCAAAGTATGTGCCATAATCTAAGGAATGATAAACCCAATTGATTGAAGAGGAGGGATTGAATAAACCGCACAAGTTGAGTAAATGGCTTCATAGTCGAGCTCAATTGGGTTGAGCGACATATGGTCGCAAAGCTATTGATATTAGATTCATCTCACACTACCCACGGATCAACTAGAGTAGTACAAGAAGATAACATATTAGTATAGGAAACCGAGGCAGATTTGTTGGGAAGTGAAGGAGGAGGAAGCGAAAAGGTTCCCATGAGAGAGGAATCCTTAAGCAGTCCCAACCCGACATGTTGATATGGGTGAGGGGTTTCCCTGATGAGAGGGATGCTTCTAGTAACTTGAGAATCAGTGGCAAAGAAAGTGAGTTGATCAATGGCTACGATATTGCCTTTATGAGGAAAAACGATAATTCTAAAATATGTTGAAACAACCATAGCGATGGTGTAAACCCACGTATGACCCAATAAAATATTGTAATCTAGCGGTCCATTGATAACTTCGACTTTTATGGATACGGTCTTACCGCCTTATTCTACTTGTAGCGAATTCAAAATTCCATAAGGTTTGTAGCTTCTTCCATCAAAAGCTTTCAGAGTGGTCGGTGACTGACGTAATTGGGGAGAACTAATAGCCTTCTAGCAAGATAGAGACATAATACAGGTTGAGGATCCCTCATCCACAATGGAACGATGGATATTCTTACTTTGAACGACAACCTGGATCATGAAAGATAATTGAGCCGTAAGTCAAGTTCTATGATTCTCATGGTTAAGAACTACTAGGTTAGGATTCGAAGGATCTATACATCGAATTGTAGAAAGAAAAGCCTTATTTTGGGTGGAACAATTTTGCAACACCTCGAGAGTGGACATCGTTGAAGGAGATTGAGCTAGATCCTCAACTATGTTATAATTTTGAGAAGCTCTCGTACGAGGGTTGAAAATAGATTTATGGATAACTCCTTTGGGAGGCTTAATCGTTAACTTAATAGGTATGGAATTTGGAGTAGGATCCGATGGAGATGTGGTTGAACTAGTAGGTTGATCAATAGCCTGACCATTTGAGGGATTCACATTAAGTCTTTACTTCGGGTGTCCACCATAACATCATTCTTCGAATTAGCGTAGGAAAGCATCAAAACCAAGTTAGAGGAAGTGGGATCTCGGTCAACCATATTGGTCTCCTGATTCAAAAACGATTATGTCAACACAGTAGGCGTAGCAGATGATTTAAGGAACTAATTCACTTCCGCCCGGTGTGGACAATATCGAGTGAAACACTGCTCATTACAAATCAAACATGGGCAATGAGGTTTTCGCTTTTCTTCAGAAGATTTCTTGTTTTGATTATGCTACAGAGGATTATCTTTCTTCTTTTTACCTTTGCCTTTCTTCTTACTTCTTGGTTGATGAGATTTACCTTTGGATGATTGAACGACATTGATCTCGAAAGTAGAAGTCGCAGGAGTGGTGGAAGGAGGGCTTTGAGCAAATGCATCAAGAGTTGAACCAAATGGTTTACTCGTCGACTGTTAGCTGGCAGAACTAATCATGCCATCGATGACATGTGATTCTTTACTAGGAGGTGGAGGAGCAATACTGAAGATCACAGAGCATTTGGTATTTTATCATAGAGAGTGTTAGATTGAGTATAGATAAGATCCAAATATTGGGCATGAGCAATTACTTTCTCTTCGATCACAACTTTTCCCTTGGTGATGTCTTCTATGATATATGGGAACAAAGACTTAATGAACCATTCAACTAACAATTGGCCAAGAACAAAAGTTTTATCCAAACGATGATGACGTCGCCACTCATGAATGTGATCCGAAATGTGAGTGGCATCAATTTGCTTGGAATTGGCTAAAAGTTCAGTTCCAGTCTCATATCATATGGGTAACTGGAAATGTGTTAGGAATGTAGTAGGCAGGGCACTAAAATTATCGAACAAAGCTCGTGGTAATCCAATATACCATTTTGCTGGCATATCGAGATGTGTACGATGTAAAAGACGCAAACAAAGAGAGTCATCAATGAGAGAGTTCGAAGAACAACACAAATGATAAGTCATCACATGTGTGGATGGGTCTTCTCCAGGATTTCCATTTATTTAGGGATATCACTGGGCTATTTTGTGGGAATAACCGACAACCAAGGATAATGAGCAATGTGATCATTAATGAGCCCGATCAAATCTGGAAATTCGAGAGTTTCTACGAATGACAACTTCTTGTTGAGTTCCTGTGGAGGGTACCCTGGATAAGATGGTATGGCTTGAGCAATAGGTATTTGTGTTCCAGGATAGGGAGGATTTTGATAAGAAGAATACACATAACCTTTCTACCTAACTCTAGGATGACATTGTAAAGGTTGAAATGAATGGGTTTGGATTTGTTTACCATAAGGCATTTGTGGAATACCTTGATATAGTTGATACTGTTGTCGTGTGGGATTTTGCATCATCCTAAAATAAGGTTGGTTAGGTTGTGCCCGCACCATACCATATATATTTTGACCCATTTGAATTTGAGGAATGGCCTAACCAAGCAAATGTGATTGCAAGTTACCTTGGAAAGGCTAGGTATATAGGGCTTGAGAAGCGCTAGATACCGGTGGAATACACTAAGTGAAAGATGAAACTTGTAAAGGTTGGCTTACATTCCCTTGAGCTTTACAGGTTGAGAGATAGGTTGTTGAACATGGATCTGGGATGTAGGTGGAACATGTTGAGAAACTAAAGATGAAGCCATAACCAAACCAGGTTGGACGAACACAGTAGGTTATCTAACATTAGCAACCATTCCTAAATGTGGAGGACTCATATGAGGCTGCGCACCAACTTGAGGAGATGGAAATGTCCCTATAACAGGTTGCCTCCCTGCCAAAAGAGGAGGGTTCCCAATAGAAGGTGGATTGCATTGTTGTAGGTGGCCATACCCACTAACATAAGGACTAGTGTGCTTTTGAACTGTAGGAGTAGATTGAGGAAGAGGAGCAGATTCTATAATGCTCATAAAATAAGTGCTAGACAAAATTCCCGATGTAGATGACATGGGAGAGGTCCATGGACTAGATGCTGCGCTAGAAAAGGTACCAGATAAAGATTGGTAACCAGGCGAGACCGATGGGTCACCATACAAATGTGTTTCTGGCGATGTTATAAACATAGATGAAGTTGCAACATGGGTTGTCTTGGTCATGGTAGTAGATACAGGTTGAGAAACCATGGCAGACTCAATGATGGTTAATTGTCCCCAAAAATATTGCTGAGGGAAACTCAAAGGTGCGTTGAAAGGAAAAGAATTAGACAAAGGAGCTTGTGATGGAGTATGCAAAGAAGGAAAAGGATGGGCCTGATAAAAATGATCCTCTACTCGAATGGGAGAGGAGGGTTGAGGCTCGTCCTATGAAATCGCTTCAATACTCAAAAAACCAGGTGGAAGTGGTTGACCGTCAGGTCCAAGATATATAGTTTGTGGTTGTGTTTGAGATAGAGGAAGAGAAGAAGAAGGTCTTGAAGTAATAGGTGTAGATAACTGAGGTGCCTCAGGTTGTGTTGTCTCTGATTCAATATAGTCAGGTTCAATAACCTTAGGTAATAAGATTTCAGGTGCTTCGCTTTTGAGGTTCACCAGCCAATGGAGAAGTAATCTTAGGCTTAATACTCACAGGAGAAGATGATTTTGGTGGACCAATTTTAGGTGGAGGACCACAAGTAATAGCTCTTGGAGCACTATATTCAGTAGTCTGCATCTTTTTATGCTTTTGACGACGACCAAGAGTTTCCTGAGGTGGAAGAGGAGGCTTATTTTGCATTCTACGTGAATGACGCATGGTAGGGTGTTGTTCTTCCACGTTGGATTAATAAATTTTAACAATTAACAAAAAAATAAATCAAAAAGAGTAATCTAGGCATAAAGGTTTACCAAGCAACTGTGAACTGCACCTTGGAGAACCAAGGATTTATGTACGGGCAGACAATCTCCCATAATGCTATCTTTGGTGTGTCATAGTATACAAGGCATCCGACTCAGTTACCTATGGTGAGTATAGCAACCTATGGTGGAATTCCAAAATATACCCGATGGTACGTGGAAGTGAAATTTGTGTTAGTGTTGTCTAATGTGTAACTGTATGATGAGAGAATTGTCATATACTTTTTCATGCGTGGAGTGCCATCCAATATACCCGGAGGTACGTGGAGAATGGTTTGATACACTTACGTACGTGGAACGAGATATCACGCCTGAAATGAAACACTAGCAAAAAACGACAACTCCTATGTTTATAGACGCTGGAACACATCTCTAGCCTAGACCTCTAGATGTTTGCGTTGATGTTTCAAATTCTCCTTAAGATTGATTCAGTAAATTTTAAAGTTTATCTTGAATTAAGTTTTATTTGTTTGAAGATTTCTGTGGAGGGCATCTTGAGATTGTTTAGTGCTCGGAACTAATCCCACACTAGCCATTTATGAGTCGATGTTTTGAGTCTATAACAAGACTCAGCATTAGGACAATACCTATAGAGAAGAGCGTGGATGCAAGAGATTTATATGGAATAGAAGGAAATAAATCTCCTGCATCTCACACTCTACTCTGTAGCTATTTTCTTGATGATGAGTCTTGTTATAGACTTGAAACGTCGACTCATAAATGGCTACTGTGGGATTAGTTTTGAGCACTAAACAATCTTAAGTTTTAGTTTTCAAGGCTCACCATGAGTTTCACCTGAATATCCTAAAAATGAAAGCTAGCATGATGAAATGAAAATTTTCTTTCAATTAAAATCAATGTATGAGAGGGAAGAGAACAAAGAGTATGCAACATACAAGATGCAACAAACAAGTTTGTTAAATGCAATTCCCCTAATGCAATAGTTCCAGTTCAAATTCACACACAAAACCCTACATGCAATGCATGATGCATAATATTTTTCTTTCCAATTCCACTTAATTTTCAGATGAGAACTAAGATACTTGACTAATCACTGATAAAAGACATTATTCAGAATGATCACTGAAATACCAATCCTTTCAAGCAATCAACGATCAAGCAATCAGTTTTCTAATGACATAATTGGCAAGAACAAAGGAAAATATAAACAAAGTCTTATCAAAGACACTCAAAACCAAAAGAAAACAAGATGAAGGCCTATGAGAAACTAAGACACACTCAAGGACACAAGGAGAACTAGTAGGAACAAAGCTAATCAGAGAGAAAATAAAAAAATGGAATTTTTTTGCATGAAACAGAGTTCAGCGTAGGTGCTGAAAGACAACCAGTTCTCTGCAGCACAAGTGCAGCTTTGTCTCCCGACCAGGGGGAGCGTTGCAACGCTTTGTCTCTAGAATAGGAGGAGTGCTGATCAAGGTAAGGCCAAGTTCCGACACAAAATTTCAAATGAAGCTCAATGAAAGGTCTTCCTAGGGTCAATTCAGTCCGAGTGAGGCAATGAAGGCTTGTTCAAGAGGTGAAACAAGTACTAGCGATAAGGAAACTACTTTATGGAATGAAACGTTCTTCACTAGAGTCGCCAATTTGTTATGCAGAATTTACGACTGTAGACAAAAGTATCTTCCCTACACCTAGTGGAATGGTCTAGAACAACGAAAAGCAAATAATATAAAGTTTCCTTTAGAGAAATTGAAGGATGAAAAGAGGCTTACTTGGAATCCATTAGAAGCTCTTCTCTTCTCTTGGCTTGTAAGCTGTAATCGTAGCTCTGATTGCTACGATTGCACATACAATCAACACAAGCCAAAGATCTACGACATTTATGTAGCATTATCTAATTACTCTATTCAATGGATCAACAACCATTGAAATACATGAATGTAAACATAACATAACACATATAGGAAAACGATATACTCATTGTATTAATGTGAATAGGAGAGAATTTACAACCAAGAATAGTAGTTGATATTATAGAGATCTCTCCAAGTTGACCTCTCCTTCCTTGTCACAAAGCACACCTAAATGTCACCCTAATCCATGAAGATGGTGACTCTCTTAAATTCAAGGCAACAACATGAGGGTATGATTAGTCTCCAAAACCGAACCTTAATGTTGTAGAAAACTATAAATTTATAGGAGAGGGATGGTAATTTAGGAATTCTTATCCATTTACCAATCTAGTCTTGAGATCCACTTAAAAGGGGAGGATGAGCTCAAGGGATAAGAGGTGAAATATCCAAGGTAGGATCAGATAGGATTCAATTTCTTATCTAAGGTAAATGGTTTAAACAACTCCTTGAAGCTTTTGGAAGAGGAAGCTTCAAGTTTCTTTTTTTCTCCCGAATTTCTAGAATTAGTGCACCCCTAATAAGGGATAACCTATTGTTGGTCAATGCTAGTGCAAAAGGAAGCAACCTGCTGCTGAAAGCAGGTCCCTAAAGGGGCAGGGTGCGCTAGGCCTTAAAAGCACTGAAATGAAGCAGTTAGACCTAGAAACTCGGGGATTTGGAAGAGTCATGCTTAGGGCTTTGTGTATGGATGATGACAAGGTGTTCACAAATGTTGATTGATCCAGTTTGCAGGCCTATTGACTAAATGCGAAAAAATGGCATATAACACCGATTTTCCCAAGTTGGGTTTTTCGGGGACTTTAGTCCAAAACAAATGGTATATTTTTTTTGTGTATGTGCCAATATTTTCTCAGTTTCCAGTTTATCTTCCACAATAAATTTATTTGTGAAGATTGTAGTGTGAATAATTTGTTGTTGTCGTAGCAATAAATTTCTAAACTAATTTAACAGTTGGAAGAACTAATTCCAGTTGCTACAATAGAATTTAAGTGGTGAAATTTTCACATCCAGAATGTTGTAATGACTCAATGCTCATGCTTTGATTCAGATCCATTTTCTTCTTGTTGGAACATTAATCTGGGCCCCAAATATCTCATAATCCCAAATATCTTTCTACCTAAGCTTCAATCCAAATTGCCTCAATCCCAAGTATCTTTCTACCTAAGCTTCAATCCAAATTGCCTCAAACTTGGATACATGTTCCTCTATTGAACTACAAAGGTAATTGTTAGGACGATATGCTTGCAATCTATTTATCTTGTTAATGATTCACAATGCTCTCTCGAACTTGAACTCACGACCTTTGTGAATCAAACTTTGAATTTTTTTACTTGTAGAGAATAGATCCTTCTACACAATAAGAGAATTGATTTATTTGTACTCTACTTAGCATATAACCATGACACAATACAACATGCACAAAAATATCAATACAAGATCAACACAATAATGGAGGCAACATTGTAATATCATTATTCAGTATTTCTACATGAATTTTTGTAATCGTAGGAATTCCTCCCGTCTCTGCCTCTGGCCTAAATTCATATTTTAACATTTTCGATCCTGGCCATTTTGCTCTCTTGGACATCTCTCGAGTCCATTTTCCTCTTATTCTATTCTATTCTCTACTATTTCATTTACAAAGATAAATTATATACAACAAGGATGGTTTGTTGAGATCCATTAAATGTGGATCTAATCATCTATTAACATGGAAGGTATTTAATGTAAGCCTAAAATATCTAACTCTTTTAACAAATAACCTTAAATAGTGTATTACATGCTGATGAGGAAATAGTTCCTCATTTCCCCAATAAACTCCTAGTTTAGTTATAAAACCAAATTCCTATATTTAATTACATTAAATTAAATTAAATGAACCCACTCCCTTTTGTAATGTGGTAAGACCTTTCTAAGCCTTATTGAATTTGAAGAGATGCTCCTGCATCACGTGTGTTAGGGTGTGAGGATGGGAATTAGATGAGATGCTATGTTGAGGGGCATGTAAGAGAAATTTATGTGGATACCACTCAATTTACACACTTCATATATGTTTTTTAAGTTGATGATTAGTCAAAAGGTGTTATGATTTAACGAGCATGGTTTTCCCTCCCTTTATGGTTATAACATGAGATATCTCAAGTATAACTGCATTGGTGGATGAAAAGATGTGTTGATCCTAATGTATTAAATCTCTCTTTAAGATAGCGACTTCAACTCTTATGCCGAGACACATGTTTCCTTTTACCCTTCCTTTGTGGATACGAGGGTGGGACTTCCAACTCCTCTATTGGTGTCAATATCCCTTTCTCTATTTTTCAAATCTTAGAGCATATTTGGCCTTATACTTCTTCCAATTTCTTCCTATCTTGCCAAAATACCATTTCCACCACTTAATGTTGTTCTTGGCTTTGCCTAGTATGAGCTCGTCGCTTGATGCAACTTGTTTGCAGTGACTTTACCTCTTGATTGTGATATTTTTGGATTTAGTGAAGGTGACTTCAATGGTAAGTAACACTTATGCTATTAGGGAAATATTCAAGAGAGGGGATGAATAATTAAAGGGTCCAGAGAGTGCATTATAATCCGTAGATCTTATTCCTTGAGCTTGCACATAAGGCTACTAATCCCAATATATTTTTCATAATGTTCTTTCCAATGTTCGTAGTTGTCTAAATTTTCTTTTTTCCTTGATGAGAGGTTTGATCATGCAATTATCATGACCTAGGAATGGTACCATTATCATTATCCTACTTCTCTAGGTATTTTCAAGGTCATTTCCATAGTAGAACCATGTGTGAGAGATAGCTCACTCGGATGTGGGTGGGATAATGTCATACCACCTATGTTTCTCATGTTATAATAGTCCCTATATATTATTAGATCTCATTAATTTCTGTTTTATCTATGATATCATAAAATATTTGATATCGTGTAGCATTTTAAGCACAAACACAAGGTCTAGTTGTGAAAAAAACTTACACTGGCCATTGCAAGACAAAAAGAGAAGAGAAAATAAAAGATCATTCAATAGACTAAGAAACCGGAATACCAATTTGAATTCACTTGTACTAGATTGCTTGAATTGAGTACAATTAAATAACAATCTCACAAAGAGTACTAGTGTGCACTAAGTGAGGTTCCTTGTGCATGCACAACTAGTAGAAAAGAAACTCTCCCTTAGTCTTAGTTAACTTAACAAAAATGGAATTTTAGGGTCTAAAATACAATCAAAGTTAATAACAATGTTTCTTAAGGATAAGATGAGCAATGAATAAGTGAGAATTGAAGAAATAACTCATGCACTCTACTTCCAACTTCAAAAATATCGAAAACCCCCAAAAATAGGACTAAAACTCAAGAGATAAGGTTTCTTAGAATAAAGGGATAAGTGGGTAAGGTTCTAGGTAAGGTTTCTCTCTAATAGGAAGGAATTGTGAACTTGTGGATATGGTAGATAAAGATCGGGACATGTGAAAAAATGGATAATAAATACCCATGTTGCTACATTCTCACTGCCTAGTCACTATCACATGCCATCCTACATGGTATTCACCACTAATATATATATATAGTAATTGCTAAAAATAGAAAACCCTCCTAAAGGGTAGGAAATGTAGGGTAGGTAATGTGCATGTTTTCCAACACTCCCCCTGAACCAGAACTAGTATGTGCACAATAGATGAGTCACAACAATTTTTAGCCATGTTAGGTACTCAAGTACAAAAATAGTTGAGTCTTGACAATTTGTAGCCATGTTAGGTAATCATGTACAATAAAATCATATGAAAAGGGTGAGGCAAAGATGGAAAACATGATGAGAAGAACTCGTTCCAAAATGCATACTATGTCTACTATGTAGTTGCTATGAAGAAGGATGGTGTCGCTCATTAATAACCCATCATGGATCTATCCTCAAATATTTCTTATCCCATCATGTGAGAATCCCTTTTCTACTGGTTGAGTTTTTTTTCTTTCTTACAATAATAGTAAGTGCTCGTGGAGTACCAAAAAACTAAAATCTAATTCTTTGTGTCTTGGTAGTATCACCCACTAGCTAACTAGCTACATGTAAAGTATGATGTGCCTTCCCTTCCTTGTGATTAAGATATGCAATAGGTAGCTCATGGAATTCTAAATTAGAATATAAAATTTAATTAAAAAATATGATCCAAAGAGTGTAAAAATATCTCAAATATCTTCGCCAGGAAGAGGTGAAAATGGAGCAATTGGTTCCTCCTAGAGTACATTGAAAGGGCATTCCCCAAACTTATCATTTTATTTTTCTTTACTTTCTTCATGTGCATGGGTTAGAAGAGACACATAACATCATTTAGGAAAGAAATGAGAGAAGGAATACAACATAATTGGGTCATCCACCTAGTCTCAAATTCAAATTTCATCTTCAACCATGGAAGGTTTGTCATGGATTTGGATCGTCATCAACTATCTTTGATGTGCAAAGAATCTTGGAGCATAGACAATATTGGTTTGATTAGTTTTGAATTATTCACAAAGATATTGTACTTATTTACTAGTTGATTTCTAGTTTCTACTTTTTATTAAATGGTTGCAAACATGAGAGATTTGTGGATATGAATTAATTGTTTTTTAATCCTATTCTCAAAGTGTCTCTATGTATAAATAAGAGTGCCTTCTCCATTTCAATGGGAGGACTCTTGGATCATATATCCAAATCATGATGGAATAGAATAAATTTTCTTGGTATTTCTCTTTGCATAGTTGTCATTCTTTACTTTTATTAATAATATGTGTTGATTTAGTTTACAATGTTATAGAGTGGGTTTCTACCTTGTATTTGGGAGAATTGAGCTCACTCCAAAAAAGATCATGGTAGCATTTTTATCTCATGTGTATTCAGTTATTTTATTTATGCAAGTATGTTTCCTTTTATCAAAGCTTGCTAATGACAAGAATAATGATTCATGGAAAGAAAAAGTCTCATCCATGTCAAAAGATAAACTTGGTGACAACAAGGTCTGAGTAGCATGATGGTGTTCACGTACATGGTCATTGCCAAAACTCAATTAGTTTTCTTTGAATTGTATGAAGCGTGTTGTGTTTCCTTTATGCGAGTTGACTCTTAGCTATAGGAAAGCATCCACTTAAATTATTATTCAATGGATTGCACTGATTGTTTACTAAACACTCTTATTATCAAGAGTAAGAGATTGTAATGATTTATGGATCTTCAATTCATGTAAATTCTAATTCAAGTGAACAATGTACTCTTGTATTGTTAGATAGTTAATTTACATTTGATTCTAGGTTTACTTTATAGTTTGAAGTTTCATTATTTATGACTGTGTGCTATTTTCCAAAGGGACCAGTTTTAACTGAAGATTGAAAGAAAAAGATAAGATTTATTCTCGATTGAAAAAACATTTGAACTCTCATACAAATGAAAGACTATAATCCAGGCTCATCAAGGCCTCTTTGAGATATCAATCCAGTGAATGAAATATCTCTATAGAAATTATAGTTTATGCTTTTGGTGGATTGCATTTAAGTTATTGAATTATTGATATGCCTTTCATTTACTAGTGTGGATTCTCCTACAATGATGAGACATTGAAGGGTGAAGAGTGTGAGTACTTCTCAAGGAATCACATAACCATTTTATGCCTTTGATGGCAAACAAAGAACTATGATTGGTGCCCTTAAAGTGTCATCATAAACATAATCTCAGTGATCCAACAAAATCTCTATCACATTTTACTTTCTTTCTCGTAGGATTCTAATGCATATGACTGATGAAATCCTGCACATACAATGTCTGCATGTTGAAAGTTTACAAATTCTAGATTGGCAATAACTTTTTGCAGGGTTTATACATATAAATTGATTGACATTTTTGGTGCTATTGCTAAGGAGATGCTGAAGAGATTAGAGCATTGATAGTTTGGTTATTTATTTTTTAATTTTTGTTTTATCATATAATTTTGCTATGCTAACATTTGTGACTTGGAAGAGGGGAAATAGTAAGACGAGATGTAAGAACCTACACATTTAATTTAGTGAGTTTACCCAAAACCTCGCTATGTTGGTATTGTGTTTTATTTATTCATGGAAATAATAGATTGACTAATGTTAAAGGATAACTTGGTGACAACAAGGTCTTAATAGCTTGAGGAGTTCGTCTACATGAAGTATAGTGTGTTCTATTTCTACAGTTAATATCATTTCATTTTTAATGAATAAACCTTGGGGTAGCGTAGTAGAATTTTATAATGCCCATTTATGCCTTCATAATTTGAGGATGTTACATACAATATTTGCAAATAATGAAACAGAAATCAAGAATTTCATTTAGGTTCCATTGCTCATCATCTATAAACTTGTTACTCCATTATATCCATATCTCAATCTACTAACCATTGTCTTACAAGATCCAAGTCTCCAGAGTACAATTGACAATAAGCTACATGCATCACATGATCCTGGTTCTATAAGTTAGACCACCATTTGGATAACTCAACTCCTGCTCCTCAAGAGGTCATATACTCAATGCAAACCTCATGGAAATATCAGGTAGGTGAAGATATGCATATTTCCTAACTTTTAATCAACGATTCATTGAATGCTAAAAGAAATGTACTTGGAAAATTCCCTTTGCTTCTCATGATTCCTTATGTGCTTCTCTCATCTGGACTTCCCTATTGTCAATTTTGTTTCGAGGATGGAAAACACCTTTAGTTGGGGGTTGAGTATTAATACTATTTTAAAGCCCATGGTCTTATCACATCTGATGACTTTTTGACTCCTCATGGAATAATGGTGATCAACATGCCTTTTCTCCACTTGACTAATGTTGTTTCAATAATCTCAACACCTTCACTTGTTTATATGGTAGTGGATCTTCAAATTCAAATCTATCACTTGGAGTTGCATGCATGTTGTATGCATTGTTGATTCTAGGAGAGGAGAAGGTGGTTGATTATTTAGACACTTTAGTTGCATTTGTTTACTGTGTTGTAGGTGATGATGATTTAGCTATTGCATGAAAATCCATTGATGCTTTACATGTTTTGGGTTACATTTTTTCGCTTGATCAATGGTCGTCCTTGATGTTAGATTAGTAATACCTTCTACATTGTCACAAGCACATGTAGCTAATGGAATTGTTGTACTTGCTAGTCTACTTTATGGAAATCATATTCAATCCATAAAGGAAAACACTATGATTCGGATAAGAAAATAACTTTGTTGTGCAAATTTTGGCATTGGGAAATTATCCAACAATAAAACAACGATTAATAAAACTACTAGAAAAAATACGATAGAGAAGGGAGGAGCATTACACATGTTATCACGTTTGGAATTATCAATATAGTTGCTTCAAATTTAATCTTTTGATGATGATATACAAATACAACAACATGTTACTTTATTGATGAATAATATTCCCTAGGTGGAATTGAATGTAAGGCACATAGAATTCAATTGGATTTGTCACAAATGGGTATTCTTGATGGATGGGGAGTTCATTTGGATCTTTTATTTGAATTTCTTCAAAGTGCTGGAAATTGCATGGGTCCATATCTAGGGACGTCCATGACCTGACTGGATGAGCAAAGGCATCTCAAGGTTATGGCTAATATGAATACATTAGATGGTGATCTACCAACAAGAAAGGGTGGTGCCCAAGGTATTGGCCTTTGCAAGATAAAACACATGTTCTTTGCATTAGAAAGTAGGATTAAGGCTGTGAGGGAGATGATTATGGAAGTTTCAATTGAGAAATGATAAGAAACTCTAGACAAGATTCTACCTTATCAACTATTTAATTTTGAAGGAATATTTCAAACAATGGATTACCTTCTTGTCACCATGTGCCTTTTGGATCTATCGTCACATGAGTTCCTTATAGAGGGTGATATCAATAAAATAATTTAACATAAAAAACTAGTATAAGTGAAGATACAATTTTCTCTTGCATGGGAGAGGTTTCTGAATTCCACCCAAATTCTTGGTTTTCATGGATGCAAGCTTGGAATATCATACCTATAACTAACAAAAATGCATTTCATTGCTTACTTTTAAGATGGCATTACAACGATCAACCAAGATGTGAAAGTGCTTCCAGAAATCATGATTCCTCTTATTAGAGCACATCAAGAGCTAGGACATCAAGTGAGCATGATACGTAAGGTTTTTGAGCATATATTTTTGGAGACTAGTGCTTGTTTGAAATATAAAGTTGGAACTATGACTAAAATTCCATGAGTAGCATTGGTTGCAGAGAAGACAACTCAAAATGTGGATTCCTTCTCCTTTGGGAGGAATGGCCTGACACAACTTATCTCAAATCATTCTTTAAAATGATCACTTTAAGGTTATTGATTGAAAAGGTTTACAACTTTCTTAAAAATGAAAAAAAAAAAACAATTATTTTATAATTTTCCAATAATCTAGCTTTTAAAAATGTAGAAATTGATTTGCTTGTATCTTGTAGGTTGTGGATTGGATGACCAAAGAAATTAGAGGAGAAATGCATAGAGTAATATGAGTAAACACATAAAATTTCTAGTCAACACACCTCATATTTTTTGAGCAAATGGTCACTATCAGCTACAACCATTTTGGTTATTTCTTGAGAACTATGCATTGGATGACCATTAAATTTGGAGGAATGCATTAGAGTAAGATTAACAAATACAAAATTTTTCAAGTCAATCCAATTCATATTTTTCAAGAAAATGGTCATCATCACCTACAACCATTTTGTTTATTTCTCAAAATCCATGCATTTGTTGGCTATATTATTTTATGGCAAAAGCATAAAGCTAATACCAACTACCTCACAAAATTTCCCAAGAACCCAATTGATAAATTATGAGAAAAAGGATGACTAAATTTGCTATAGTCTACTTCAGGGAATCCGATGACCAAAATGCATATCTAGTAACCATTCATTACTTTACATGTTAGATCTTCCTCAAACTAAATTATACCACATGAGTTTTGTGTGAAGATGCCACAATATGGTTTGGCACCTATTAAACTAGTTTCAAACTAAATGAGGACGATGCTAGCTCATGATCAAACTCACAATCATCAAAGACACATAACATTGAAATTTGGGTGATATGCACATTGTTGGGTCATGAATGAATGCACATGGGTTTATTTTTCAAGTTTATTAGCTAAGCATGATGTTTTTTTGTTGCTGCAATGAGGAGAATAAAAGGTAAATGTTTCCATACAAGAACCAACACTTACAAAATAGTGGTTGAAACACAAGAACCAACCACATGAAATCCAATTGCAACTTAAGCCTCTAGCTCAATTTCTCAATGGAAGAAGACCTAGCCAACTAGTTCAGGATAATTAGATGCAAGGTTTCATGTAGGAATGCAACATCTTCAGTTGGGGTGGAGGGGGGGAGGGGGAGATGTTGAGTCCTCAAAATTACTTTATTTAACATCCTTTTCCTTTTCCTTGAATTTTAATTATTTTATGCTTATCTATAACCTTGAATTAATACAATTTTAATACTTACATGTGTGATTCGACACCATATTTTTCCAGTGCATTTATTTTAGTATTTCAAGTGAGTTTGTTATTAAATATTAGAAAAATAACATGCTTTCACATATCCTTCAAAGTTCAATGTGTTTGGTGATGATTTCAGGTATATATGGAGATTCCAACGATGCATATTTTCACTACCCACCCTCAAATTCGAATTTCATCTTCAACCACAGAAGCTTTATCATAGATTTGGATCATCATCAACTATGTTGGATGTGGAAATAATCTTGGACCATAGACAATATTAGTTTTATTAGTTTTGAATTTTTGACAAAGATATTGTAATTATTTACTATTTGTTTTTATTTTCTACTTATTAGTAAATGGTTGTAACCACAAAATAAATTTGTGGATATGAATTAATTATTGTTTATCTTATTCTCAAAGAAACTCTCTATATAAATAAGAGCGCCTTCTCCATTTCCATGGGAGGACTCTTGGATCATATGTCTAGATTATGATGGAATCAAATAAAAGTTCTTGGTATTTCTCTTCACATAGTTGTTATTCATTAGTTCTGTTAATAGTATGTTTCGATTTAGTTTACAATGTTATAGATGTTGGAAAATGTAATGTGGAGGCTTATTACTTTTTAATTTCTGTATCCTTAATATTTGCTTGTGAACTTAATTAGTATTCTTATGTTATTTATTTAGATATTTTCATCAAACGAATATCAAGAGAAGAAACAACAACAACAAAAAACACATAAATTAGGTTCTCAGCCAGGGCAAAACCCGGAAAACTTTTCTCTTCTTTTAGAATCTGATTCAAATGAAATACAAAGACCCAATCTTTAGACCAAGTCCTCCTCCAAGTACCAAGTCATCCCTTCAAAAAGTCCTCCTCTTGATTCTAGACCAACTAGCTTCAAACTGTAACTTCGACTTGCCAGATTCAACACTGCAACTCGTTCTGCAACTACACCTTGTAATTTCGGCCTTGCAACTACTATAGAAACCCTAATCTAGCTTCCTCCTGATACCTTTCTAAAGCAAGACAACTTTTCCCAAGGTAAATGAGGTCAAGATAGAGTATTCTTTCTTCCAACTACAAGATACTGCACTTCATCATAATGCAACTCAAACATACAATTTTGGCCTCTCACCAGAAAACTTAGAACTTTGCACGTGTGAGAGAGATAGAGCCTCAAAACAAATATTTTTCTTCCTTCTTGGATTCTTCTTGTCTTCTTGACCTTCACACTTCCTTTTTTTCTTTTCCCAGCTACAGATCGAACTTCTTGGTGAATGAGTTCCAAATGAGGTTGAATTTCTCTTTTATATAGCCTTCTCAATGGGCCGAATTCCCTCCTTAAGGATGACTTGTTGCTGCTAGGGCCAAATTATACTTTTGGAGTTTCCAGGACTTTTTAGACTAAAAAATAATTCTTTTTCCAATTACATTTTGCTCGAAAGGGTCTTATAAACACGATGTTGACTTCTTTGACTCATGACAATAACTCCTAAGACCTAAAAAACCCTAAAAGCATGAAGAACATGCTTTTACCTATAAGACCATCAATAATGAGCATGCACCCCATGCTTTTAAAATAACAAAATTTTATTTTATTTTCTTGTTTGTTACATAGGATACATATTGAACTAAGTCCTACAATAATTATGAAGACTGAAACTAGTTACATTCTTCAACAATAGAGTGGGTTGCTACCTTTTTTTAGGAGAATTGAGCTCACTACAAAAAGATCACGGTAGCATTTTTATTTCATATGTATTCATTTATTTTCTTTATGAAACTATGTTTCCTTTAATCAAACCTTGATAAGGATAGGAGTAATGGTTCATGGAAAGAAAAAGTCTCATTTATGTAAAAATATAACATGGTTATAATAGGTTTTGAGTAGCATGACGGTGTTCAAGTAAATGATCGTTGCCAAGATTGAGTTAGTTTGCTTTGAATTTTATAAAGTGTGTTGTGTTTCATTTATGCAACTTGATTCTTAGCTACATGAACACATCCACTTAAATTATTCTTCAACAAATTGAGCATATGTTGCACGAATAATTTGATTATCAAAAGTGAATGATAGTTAGTTAATTCACATTTGATTCTATGTTTACTTTACAGTTTGAGTTCTTGCTATTTATGATTATGTGTTGTTTTCCACAGAGTCTAGTTTCCTATGAAGATTGAAAGAATGAAATAATCTTTACTCTTGGTTACAGAAACATTTGAACCCCCATATAAATGAATGACTGTAATCTAGGATCAACAAGGAATCTCTAAGACATAAATCCATTGAAGGAAATATCTTTGTAGAAATTTCATTTTATGCTTTTGGTGGCTTATATTTAAGTTTTGAATTGTTTGCATTCCTCCCAATTTCAAGTGTGTATTCTCCTACAATGGTGAGGCATTGAAAGGTGAACAATGAGAGTGTGATATGAAATTAAAAACTTGAAAGTTTCTTTAAAACGTTTGCAAGCTATTTTATGTCTCATGGGCAATGGATCGAAATTGCAAAAACACATAAACTTAGAAATTTTAGTTAAGTGTTGTAGATATAACCAGAGAAAAATATACAAGATGCAACATCATGAAACAATAATTTGATGATGGAGTTCACCCCTCGCGGGCTACGTCTCTGGGTCCATCTTCCAATTTTGGTCCTTTATATTATATGCTCAAAATGTAAATTACATGAACATACAATGCTCAAATCGCAAAAATAATGCTGCCATTGTGTCCATAACACCTAAAAACCCCTTGTGTAGGCTATTATTGGGCTCAAAAAGGTTGAAAAATGACCAACTTAGGCCTATTTCTCCATTTCTCTCTATCTGTCCTATAAAAATGACAAAACTAGCTAACCAGACAATGAAACTCCCCTTTGGCAGAACTGCCATGTGACAATTTGGTGCGGGAGTGGTGGAAATTCCACTGTGATTCCGCTCCTATTCCTCCGACCCCGAGTTATATGGTTATCAATGTGATTAGGGACTGGGTGTGATAGGGTGTCACACACCCACCCCCGCCTGACTCCGTCGCTAATGGTCCTATGGTTATCATAAGACCTTGGGTCAGGCATGGTCCAAGTGCCACACGACCCAACCTCTCCTTCATAGGTCTTAATTTCGGGTTGACATATGTGACTAGGGTTGGGGTCACGTGCCCTTCTCTCTTCCCTATTCTCCAGATGTATATGTGCCCATGAGACCTAGGGTTGGGGCCACGTGCCCAGCCCCCTCCCGCCAACATTCCAACATTTAAAGTTTGAATACAATGCCGCCCATGATATTTAATAAGTCATATACGTGGTTCAACAGTGGAGCGGTTAGTTATTTGAAAGAGGTCATGGGTTCGAACTCAGTGGAGGCCTGTTTGTCGATCCATTCAAATTTTGGGATGAATCGTGAGGGCCACATGGTGCCCTCTCATTGGGTGACATGGCGCCTCCCGATTGGTCCATCTCAAAAATTCACAAACCAATGAGAATTCACCATTTGTCCCTGTACGGTCATGCCACGTGTCAACACATGATTGGCACATATGTCTTTCGTACATCCTAGTCAGCTTGTTGACATCAACACCACATCACTATATGACCTGCCCATTCAACAACCCAGTCAACCCCGCAAGTTGACTTTTTAGCTATTTTTCAACTTCAAAATATGATAACTTTCACATACAATGTCAGATTAAGGCGATTCAAGCATCATTGGAATCATAACAACAAGATCTACGAGTTGGAACTAGTTTCAAGCAATTTTGAGCACTTTGGTTTTTGAACCTATTTTTTGATCCCCTGGATCATTCCTCCTTATTGGAATCTTTCGGACCACCAAAAGTTTGTTTTTACCCAAAAATAAAGTGAAGGTACAACTCCCTCACTTTCCTGATCTCAATCCACCTTGCTTTAATCCACCTTGCTTTACTTATATTGGTACCTTTAAGCCCCGATCTAAGTACTCCACATTGCCTCTACATGAAGCCTTGATTCTCCTAGGAGTATGTCTAGGTGTTGAAGGAGGTGAGGATGAAGGTGAAGATGGATGTGATGGAGGTGGTAGAGGGAATAAAGGCTTGCTCCCATCACCACCATTACCTTTTGGATGGTTTGAATTCTCTCCTTGCAATCTTATTGTCCATTCATTGTACAACACTTCACCATCTCATACATGTCATAGAAAGCCTTTCTGAAAGCTCTCTCATCCTCAAACTTCAATTACTATCCTTCTTTATGTGCCATGACAAGTGGAATTTTTGGAGTTTCTGATGTCCTTGAACCAATTTTAGGATTTGGTTCTTCAAGAATTCCTTCTTCTCTCTTCAATTTAGACCTTGTTAACATTCAAAAACACTTGTAAAAAAAATCAAACCTTCAAAATAACCATGCTCTAATACCAAACTGATTTGAAATTAAAAAATTGAAGGTTTCTTGAAAAAGTTTGCAAGCTAGTTTATGTCTTATGGGCAATGGATCGAAATTAAAAAGGCACATAAGATTAGAAATTTTAGTTAAGTTTTGCAGATATAACCAGAGAAAAATAGACAACATGCAATACCACAAAACAACAATTTAATGATGGAGTTCACACTTCCTGGGCTACATCTTCGTGTCTAGCTTCCAATGTTGGCCCTTTATATTATATTCTCAAAATGTAAATTACATCAACATAAAATTCTCAAATCACAAAAAAAATGTTGCCATGGTGTCCATAATACCCAAAAACCCCTGTGTAGGCTCTTCTTGGGCTCAAAAAGGATGAAAAACGACCAAGTTAGGCCTCTTTTTCCATTCCTTTGCGATATGTCTTGCAAAAATGACAAAAATGGCTAACCATGCAACAAAACTCCCCTTTGGCAGAACCACTAGGCAAACATTTTGCGCAGGAGTGGCAGAAATTCTGCCATGATTGGTGCAAATTGTCAAATAGATAACACGCCAATAGACTGCGCTCTTGTTCCTCTAACCCCAGGTCATATGATTATTAATGTGAATGGGGGATGGACGCAACAGGGTGCCACGCACCCTCCTGCCCCCTCCCACCCGAATCCTCTGCCAATGGTCTTATGGTGGTAATAAAACCTTAGGTCGGGCATGGGCTAGGTGCAACATGACCCACCCTCTCCTTCGTAGCTCTCGGTTCCATGTTGACATATGTGACCAGGGTTGGGGCCACGTGCCCTGCCCCTCCACCCTTTGCTCCTATTGTATGGGTTCCCATGAGACTTGGGACTGAGGCCACGTGCCATCCCCCTCTCACCAACATTCCAACATTTAAAATTTAAATACAATGCCACCCATAACATTTAATAAGTCATTTACGTGGTTGAACAATGGAGCGATTAGTTTGTTTGACGGAGGTCATGGGTTCAAATCTGTTGGAGGCCTGTCGGTCAACCCATTCAAATTTTGGCACGAATATTGAGGGCCACGTGGCACCCTCTCATAGGGCCACATGGCACCTCCCGATTTATCCACCTCAAAATCTCACCAACAAATGAAATTATTCATTTATCCTCGTATGGTCATCCCACGTGTCAACATGTGATTGGCCCATCTGTCTACCATAAAACTTATTCAACTTTCTTATGTCAACACCACGTCACTGTATGACATGTCCAATCAACAACCAACTCCACCCTGCAAGTTGACTTTTTAGCTATTTGCCAAAAACTTCAGAACACGATAAATTTCACACATGGTGTTAGATTGGGGTGATTTGAGCGTCGTTGGAATCAAAATGATGAGATCTACAATTTGACATTGGTTTCAAGCAATTTTAAGTAGTTTGATTTTTTAGCATATTTTTGATCCCCTGGATCAGAGTGCTTCTCAACAAATCACATAACAGTTTTATGCCTTTGATGGAAAACAAAAGGCTTTGACCAATGCTCATAAAGTTCTCTCGTAAACATAATCTCAGTGATCCAACAAAACCTATGTAACATTTTACTTTCTGTATGGTTGGATTTTATTGTAAGTGTGTTTCCTTAGTGTTGTAGCTGCTACAAGAACCCCAAATTTTCAACATTTTCAAAATTTGGAGTCCCCCTATCTTGAAATTCTCAAAAGATAAGTTTCCATGATTCTTCTAAGATCACTTCCCCTCATGATTTCTCTAAGTTTCTTTTACTGATCAAAATTTTCCTAAAGGCTTTATCACAACTTAGCTTCTCAATTTTGCGACTAGTTGCAATGTAACTATGCAATCTAGATATGAGATAACAATGCATTTTCTCTATTCGAAACATGCTATCGAAATATTGCGTATCGGATGTGCTATATTTGTGCATCTTTGTGGCCTAAATTGTGTTATTACACTTTGTCATTCTAGTTCATGACTACGATCGTTTGTCACACTGAATTACCACTCTTCATGATTCTTCGTGCGAGTGCACATTTATTGTGTCTATATCTACACATGTCGCTGAAAAACTATATAAAGGGGAAACAACCCCCATTTCAATTGCACCACCTCATTTTCTCTGAGCTCCTGAGTACAAAATGCAAAGGGTATTCTTTAATCGTGTCTTGCCTCTACAACCTATGAATGCAGCCTAACACTTGGACTTAGGTAAGTTAGCACACTCTCCTTCTCTAGTTTGTGATTTTGTCTTTTCTTAGCATCTACAATTTCGTCTTCCTATAATGATTTTCCTCCCAACGCTTCATATTGCGCTTAACCTTTTGTATATATGCATTTAGTACCTTCCTTTACACCTTTACTCATTCCCTGCTTCCAAATCCTACCCCCATTCCATGTTTAGTCAATTTTTATTCTCATTATTGCAAATCCTCTTACCTAGTCACATTGGCGAAATATAGGACGACAAGCCTCCCCTCTCTATAACTAGTTTTCCTACCATCGCTAACTATCATACCTGCCTCTAACACATTGCTTCTGCAAGTTGTGAATGCGCCAAGCTTGACTATTGATTCCTGTGACTGCGTTCTGATCCCACAAGTTGCTCCTATGCAACATACTTCTGCACATTCCTATTTATCTCATACTGTGACTATTTCTCACGACAACGATAAAGTTTTTTTTTTTTTTAATCTACCTTTGTACTTTGTGGTTGAAGCCCAACCACTATGTTTTTTGTCAACTATGCCACCTACCAGAACAATGAATAATTTTGTGGCTTGCATAAACATTGTTATGCCCATCATGGAATATATTTGAAATGTTAGGAACCATCCATATCGAGTGCTTCAACATATCATAATCCACAAGAGATATGGCACCAATGATAAGAAGAAGGCTCGTGAAAGTGATAGTAGAAAGAAATAATGGAGTGGTTGAGAGCCCAAGAATCAAAGTGCCCACCTATAAGGACACTGCTTCTTATGTAGAAAAATCAATGCCTTTAACATGGCCCTGGTAATATACCAAGCATTCTCTAGAAAATATATTCCCAAAGATGAAGAGGACTGTGATGTGTACATTAATATAAAGAAGTCATAGGTTCACAAACTAGTTGCCCATCCACCTATTTTTCCATGTGCAAAAACCATTGAATGGATCCTACAGTATACTGATGATGAAAACATGAGATTCAAGAGAATCTAGGGTACACCATTGGCATCATACACACCATATGACATTGAAAAATATTATAAGATGCCTTAGCCTCACGAGAATCACAATCCACAGTGGTATTGCAAATTCATGACACTAGCTAAGGAGATTTTGAAGATATGGTGCATTAGAGAAATTTTGAGGTATAAAATGGGCCTCCTAAGGAATATTATAAAATAATAGTGGAAATAATAAAAAAGTTTAGATTACTTCATCAAATTTAAGAGGGTGAAAAGAAAAAACTACTTTTTCAACTCATCTCCTTATTGTTTTACTCAAATTTTGAGTGGGAGCACTCGTTAGATGCTGAATTTATTTCCTCGTCCAAGGAGTACCCATATGGCATATTTTTGATGGACCTTGCTACACGAAAAAATAGAAGCACATGAAAAAACACAATTGCAATCACTTTTTTCATGTATTTCGTGTCGTAGGGTCCACCAAAAGTATGTAACATGGGTACTCCTTGGACGAGGAATTAAATTCCGCATCCAACAAGTGCTCCCACTCAAAATTTGAGTAAAACCGTAGGTAGATAAGTTGAAAATACGAGTTTAAAAGGTGGTTTTATTTTTTTATTTTTTAATCTTTTTACTTTTTTACTCCAAAAATGGTGAATCATCCCCCATGATTGACATCATCATCTTGAGTCCTATTGTTTCTTATAAAGTTGATTTTAGTTGTACATTTTTTTTGAGGCCCATTTTAGACCTCAAAATTTCTCTAATGGTAGGAACCTAACAAATTCAGGCAGCAAAGTAATGGAATCTACAAGACTAAAGTGATCAAGAAGGTATACCAATTGCTGATGGCTATGTGTTGCAATATATATGGGAGAGAGGACGCATAATTCTTTGAGGAGAGTTGGGTTCCCATGATACATCCATGTGCAACAAAAGGAACTACTTTAAATTGGTTTGATATGCTCGAATCTTCATTCAAGTCAAATATAAGGAGAGCTAGACACCCAACAGAAGGGGAACAACTGAAATTTTATATGGCTTCCTACTTGGTAGATGACATCTGTGCTAAATTTGAATTTGAAGCATTAGGATGGAGATGGAAATTTTCCCATGGTATCCTACTTTTACACATTTATTGCAAGCAATTGTGGGAAACAAGGTATAGAGGGATGTATGCTCGAATCACAAAGAAATTTATGTCAGTGGTATATCAAAAGCTCTTTGAAAATGAGCCACCTTTCATGTCTAACAGAGGAAAGAATTCATTACATGTCACCTCATTTTGTATAAATATACCCTCATGGCTAGTTAGAAAGGAATTTTAATTTTGGACTCCATTTGAGCGCCTTGTTTAGGAAAGCTTGTACATCCTTTTTAGAAATCAAGTTATAGGTTAGTAATTTACTATTGGATTTCATGGATGCTGGCATGTAACGATGCATTGGGAATTTCTACATAATATTGAGAAGCTCATTGAGCCAAGGCATCAATTTAATCCATGTATTTTTGAATGTTGTGCAACTTATCTCATGATGATTCAATGGTATGTGATTGTTCTTTTCACGTGTTAAGTTAACAAAATCTTTTACTGATTTAAATACATATCTTACTTGAATTTGTATGTTGTTCATGGTTTCATTGTCATTTTCGATTGAGAAATAATTTGTAGTTGTTAAACAAATTATTTCCTTTATTCAAGTATCTTAATTTAATTATGCTTACACACTTCGTTTAAAGGTTCATGTTACTTTCTTTGGTTGTTGTTATGTCTTTTATATCTTACTTGTATAGTCTTTCATAGAGCTATTCTAACTTGCATTTTTTCAGAAGTTGAATTGGTTTTATCGTGCATCGCTCATCTCATCCAAAACAAACTTCAAAAAACATGGTGGTAGTCGGGCCCACATACTGGATGAGACTCCTCTCCCAAAATGTGTAAGGTATAAATGGGACTTTGCACTGGGGATATCCCCTTACTGTTGGTGAAATATTTTGGTCCATCAACAAATTTTGCGCTAAAAGGATGACCTCCATTACATGGCTGGTATATGCCTACATTCTCATCTTGAAGTATCTGAGCAAGGTAGTAATCAATTGGTTTCCCCTACCCCAAACTTTTCAGTTTGGGAACACCCTAAAATTGATGAACCCCCTTCACATAGTCCTGAGAAGTTATATGAAGTAACCCAAGATCAGTTAAGAGCTATCATAACTTTTACCCATGAACATGCTAGGAAGCTTGGGATCCTTCCTGTCCCACCTATCTTTCCCCATAAACATACAAGTAGACCTAAAATAACACAATGAGGAGTGTTAGTTGGTACTATGAAAGATTTGATTAACACTTCTTTGGATGACTTGGAATAATATGTAAAAATAAATTTTGATGAAGGAAATGAAGGACCATTAAATTTGGAAAATTTGGAAGGTGAAAACGTGGAAGAATTGGTAAATGGTGAAAACTTGGAAGAATTGCTAAATGGTGAAATCTTGGAAGCATTGATAAGTGATGAGAATCTTGAAATTGAAAACGAAGGTTCAGACTTTGATAGTGAGGAATAAAATTTGAACAATGATATGGCTAGAAACCAAAAAATAGCATGGCTGAGCCAAGGGGCACTAAATATTGTGGGTGCTCTACACATCTTACCTCACCATATAGAGAAGTTTCTTACAAATTTTGATTTGAATAAGCCCACCACTGTGGAAGACTATATTAACAACTTCTACATGTCTTTGAGATTGTTGGATGTTCAGTACGGGGATGTCACTTGTAGGATATTCCATTATACATTTGAAAATAAAGCCACAACCTAGTACCATAGTGTTCCGAAAATATAAATCACCAATTGGGAAGATTTTGAAAGCCTTTCTTGGAGAAATTTGTCGAGGAGAAAATACAGACAATGTTGTTAAAAGAGCTAAGTGCTTTGAAGATGGGCAATAAGGAAAAGGTAAAATACTTCAGTCAACATTTTACAACTATTTTGGATAAGTTTCTTCATAATGTACCGCCCCATGATTTAATAACAACTGATTATTATACTATGACCCTACCATATAATATTGCAATGTTTGTTAAAATGAATCAAAAAACAACATTGGAAGAGAACTTCATTGAAGCCTTAGTGGTTGAGAAAGATATGGTGGCCATTGGAGTACACAAAACACAAGAAGATTCTAAGGACATTGGTAAGAAACCCCAATCATTAATGAGTAAGCCATCTGAAAAGGAAATTGCTGATCTTGAGAGTGTAGTTAAATCACTTAAGAAGTTGACAAATGAAGTATCTGATTTGAAGAGAAGAAAAAGGAAATTTCCACCAACAAGAAACCCTTCAAGCCATTCTTCATGCGTAATAACAATCCCCTATCCAAGTCCAATCAAATTTCAAATTTCAATCTGAATGTTGAGGAGATGGGGATGGGAAATTTTTTCTCTTATCATCAAGCAAGCCATTATGAAAATAATTGCTCACAATGGTTAAATTCAATGACCTTAGTAATTAATAAGCTGCTTGATGAACATGCCACCAAGGATTGGCCTAAGAAATCAAATGAAGGATAAGAGGATACCCCAACATAAGATACCAATATTGGGTCACTCATGTTGATGGTGGAAGTGGTCATAGGTAGTGAGACTCAATAAGTTGGAGAAGTTTCTGTTGGAGAATCTCAGCCTACCAACCCTCCTAAGTATTACTATTTGAGGAGCAAAGGACTTGTGGATAAGCCTAGTCTTGAGGAGAAGAAAAATGACCTTTTTGAGGAGAATAATCCCTTTGAAGACTACTAATTAGAATCTAACCTCTCAACCTACAAGTGGTCAAACTTGCAAAGGTACCTTGGGAAATACCAAAGGAAATTCTAAGACATCCTAGGCATCCAATAGGCCTTGTCAGTCAACATATTCAACTCATTCAAATAAATACAAGAGTGTGTATGGCCCCATGGAATCAAATATAGTTATAGTTATGAATAAATAAAGAGAAACTATAACACTATTTGACTAATCTTCGATACCCGAGCAAAAGGATTTCATTATACAACAATTCTTGCCAAAAACTTCAACAAGTAAATATCGTTCTACTTGTTGGGGCCTTCGTTTTGAATTTTGAAAGTTTTGGAGATATGAAGAGGGAAGAACAGGTGACAGGAGCAATGGTCAAGTAGCAGTGAAGACAACGGGGAAAGGGAGCAAGACTATGTAGTTGTGGGACAGTTGCGGTGAGGTGTCAAGAACAAGTAGAAATAGCTGAGCGAACAAGGAGGAGGACGAGAAGCAAACGAGGGGATAAACAACCAAACATAACTGGCAGTTCGAGCAGCCAATGAATAGATAAAAAGGAGAGAAGAACATGAAGAAGAAGTGGTTGATATCCGAGGGAGGCTAGAGCACAAAGGAGCCTAATGAGAAGATAGAGCAGCGGCAAGAATAACAAAGCAGGGCTCGGTTTAAGGTTTGGAGCATTCTGTCAGGGTATTTTATGTATTTACCCACAACTTCATGCCGAAGATGTATTTTAATCAATCTTATGTTGAATTAATATGAATGAGTACTTGGAACAGTTGCATAGTATTATCTGTGTGTAATGTCATGATTGATAGGCCTGCTCAAAAGTTTTTAATGTTGAAGGTCTTTCCTCATATGAGTGAGGTTTCTATAATGATATAATTCCACGATGAATGTATGCTTTAAGCTGTACATAAAATAATGGTTGTGACATCCTTGATATCCTTCTGAACCCTTCTTAGTTTTTGTCACGACACACATCGGGTGAGACTCCTTACCCCTTGGGGTAGGGTTAAAATAACAACATTGTCCTAGACTACAATGGTCCCTTGTTGGTCCCTTGTGCCTGAACCCAGGGTCTTTCCTTGATTTCTTTTTTGTGCCAACAAATGGTTCTGTTGCCGGGACCTGAAATCTCAAGAACCGGTTTGGAGTATGGTGTCAAGGATATTTAAGAAGGAGATTCGAGATTGGTGGGATAATAGGGTAGATCAGTGTATATCATAGTAGGCTACTTGTCAAGGCCAACCTATTGCTAAAGTAAGTGGAGATATTTTGTACTCAGAGGCTGCAAGTGAGCAGTACGAGATCTTCTAGTGTAAGTTTCCGGAAGGCTTGTATAACTGGTTGAGGAGGCTGAAAGTAAGGAGTCGAGAAGAAGGAGTTTTACCATCTAGTCACAACTGGTTTGCCGTAGACCTTGCAACACTTTGACGCTTAGATAGTGAGTTGACGAGGGCAGTAGAATTTTTAGTAAAGGCTACTGTAGAAGGGTATGTAGTCGATTTGCTGCAGAAAACTATCAGTCCTTTTCAAAGGTGGACACAGTGTTTAGATTGGGGTTAAGAGGGAAACCAGTGAATGAAGTGCCTTTCTGGATTAAAATGTTGATGGTGGAAGAAGGGTTGCTACCTTTACTTAGAGCAACTATGGTAGCGTAAAAAACCAGTACTGGGGGAAGGGCCTAAGGAGAGAATGCTATCATTTGGGGAAATGTAGATGCTACTGAAGGAATGGACATAGAAGGATTGTGAAGAGCTAGAGACATTAGGGCACAAAGGAGAGCGCTACTAGCAGAAAAGTAGTAGGAAAGAGCAGTACAAACGCTGAAGAAAAGACGTATGGGATCCCACGAAGCAGAAGCGGTGTCAGGGAACCCAAAAGAAGGAAAGAGTATGGAGAAGGATGTAGAACAAAAAGGGAATGTTGATTGGATAGACAAGAACTAGGAGAATGACAAGGACTCTCCCTTATAGGTTGTGGGGAAGATGCCGGAAGGAAGCTCTCACTGCAACTACGAGAAGGAGACAAAAGGTGAAATGTGTGATGTGATGAGAAGATTGTTCGCTAAAGATGGTACATCAACTAGAGTTCAGCAAGAGAGCCCCCAAACTTCAGGTAGTGTTTTCCTCGACCTTCCCCAGGTGCTTTACAAAAACCCTAAAAAAATTGTTGCTAAGTTGATTAAAGTAATATGAGTACACATCGTGCATGAAAAATACAAAGCGAGTTGTAATACATCTAATAGAACTGTTAGTAATATGAGGTTACAAGTATCTCAACAACCTGGAAACCAAGGATTTGTGCTCTTATCACACACCCAAATCAACATGGCAGGGTCCTTTACCAGATATCTTGAGTTTGCTGGTAGAGGGAATGAAGACGTAGAACAAAATTGGTATATGTGTGAAGCTATATGGAGAGCAGGCCAAACACCAGATAATGTAAAGTCAATTGATTTATAAACCACATTAAGAGAAAAATATTTAAGATGGTTTATCAAATGGGTAGAACATAACCAAAATCCTTCAGTGGATGATATTAAGAGAGGCTTCGTTCAGGAGTTTAAGGTGCCGTAAACAGATCAACAGGGACGGTACGAACTATGGGAGATCAAGCAAAAAGAAGGAGAGACTTCTCTGGAATTTATGCAGAGGTTTAAGGATGCTATTGGCAAGCTAAGCTATACCATAAATCCCAATCACCAGAGAGATTGGTTCATCAAAGTGCTCCTACTCCTTATAAGAACACCATTGACCCAACAAAAGATTTGAACTCTTCAAGATGATTTAGAACAAGCGTCGCGAATAGAAGCCATGGAAGGATACCTACATGAGTATCAAGGAGGGATAGGATCACAAGACCCATCAATCATGGGGCTCCAAATTCAAATTTCCAGTCTAATAGAGAAATTAAAGGACCTATAGCCAATTCAACCAGTATGACCCAATGTATGGTGTACTCATAGTCACTGCCTGGTGGAAGGCCATGTGGTGATTGAATGCCTGAGGCTGAGAGGTACAAATATTTCAGGGGTAATTGCAAGATCATCAAGGGCCCCACCAACGGTAGGATTTGCAATAGTGGGAGCGCAAGGATCTTTCCCGGGCTGAAACACGCAAGACTATTGTGAAGTTTGTAGGAACTATGGACATTTTCTGCAGGTATGTCCGATACTACAAAAGTATCCCAGCATACCTAATAACAGTTATTGTGAGTTCTGCGCATCCACAATGCACCACACTAACCAATGCCGAGCATTAGATGCCTTAGCAGAGCTGCTAGATAGATCCACCTTCAGAATCAATGAGTATGATCGTGGGGGATGAGGAGGAGGTATGAGAGGAGGAAGAGTAGGAGGAAGAGGACCTGTAAAATGTTACAACTATGATTAGGAGGGACATGTCGCTAGAGACTGTCCGCTCCCAAGAAGGCCTTGGTGCTCACTATGCAAGGTCAATGCACATGCCACCGAAGATTTTCTGGAGCTCATCACAAAATGCGAAGAAAGAACGAGACAGAGAGGGACTAATTTGATCAATGTGGAACCATGAACTGCTTAATTGCTTCTAGTAACTAATATCAATATAGTTACCAGAGGGGGTAATAAGACAGGGGATAATCAAGGTATGGTAGACCAACCTCCAATTTTTCGGTAGCATTGCCGAAGCGGTCATGCAACCCTACCCAACAAAGGCAATACTATCAGGAAGCGACCAAGTTATTTGATGGGTTAATAGAAATAAAAGGTGACAAGAAACATGACTTACACATAACAGGTAACATCCGATGAATTGAAGAATGGTTTCGATTATTTTTGCATATTGTTGATAATGAAAGAATGTTAAAGGAGTTGCACAAGAGTCTAAAAGTAGTATTGCCAAAAGATGAAGAAAAGGGGGAAACCATATCGAAAAATTTGTTAGAAAGACATCTGCTAAGGGTACGATGAAATGAAAAGAGAACCGGTAGAGAATTCTTGATTGATGCTCAAGTTGCGGCATTCTAGATTAAGGACACAATGCTAGATCTGGGGTCGGATGTAAATATTCTACCCAGAAAGACATGGGAAGCACTGGGGAAGCCGCAACTTAAATATTCACCAATACAACTGTGGATGGCGAATCAGTGTTGCATATTTCCCATTAGAAGGTTGGAAGATGTAGAAGTGGATGTAGCAGGGATGAAAACTTATACTGAATTTGAAGTAATTTATATAATGGGTGATAAGGACCCATACCCAACACTTCTTAGTATTGAATGGGCATACGAGAACTATGCTATCATCGATCTGAAGAAAGAGTTTATGATCTTTGAAGTAGAAGGAATGTGGGTAATACAACTGCTAGATTCATATCAAGGACCAAGGTTCACAAAACTTGTGGATGACCGAGATGAGCCGGGAATGCTAGATCAACTGTACAGGCTAACGACAAGAAAAAGAGAAGACTACATAAATCCCACAATAGGTGGATCGGTTAGTTGGAGTATACAAAGTTCAGAATTTGGTTCACAAGCCGCTTGGGATGCATGGCAACAAGGGGGATACGAGATTGATACCAGACACTGTGGCAAGATATGCAGGATAAAATGGATTAGGGTAGAGGTAAGAAACTATCCTACCTTCCACGGTATTTATTTAGTAGAAACTTTTTTAAATAAGGTAGACAAAAACATAAGAGAAGATCACAAAGTCCCACTATTAGATATTGCATTACACGCCACCCTAGTAAGGTGGTGGAAAGTGCATCTCAACACTTCACGCGAATGGAAAACTATCAAGCGAGCCATGAGAGAAGGGTTTAGTCAAGAAGGAGACCAACCGCATAACAAGGTGAAGTATAGAGGAAACCCAGGTCCCAGAAAACATTTAGAGGACTTCACAGAGAAATGGGAAAAAGAGAAAGTATCGAAGGAACTCTGGGTGCATTTATTCATACATACCTTAAGTACAATCCCACAAGCATTGTATATACAGGAGGAAATTCGTAAACAGAAAACAGATTGGGATATCGTGGTGTTTAGTCAATTTAGTGTCCTAAATTGCCTTACATAAATTATCAACCGAGGTTCGTAAGCTGATGAAGTGTAGTGCACTATATGTGCTTAGTTAACCCTTCTTACTTCGTTGTTTTGTATTTTATATTGTTTTTGGGGTTTCTGTTCTTTGATTCCTAATGATGTAGAATTTGAACTATGAGAAATTGAATCTAAACTTCCTAAAGGTGAACCATGAGCTTAAAAATTAGTCAAAATCTGAGTTAAAAGAAGGAAAAATAGAGCATCTGTCCTATCTTCTCATCTAATCCTAATTCATGAATAATTCTTAAAACTAGAAGGTAAAGTTGTAAGTCATGTTGAAATAAATATAGAGAATGAAATTAATTGAAGTATTTCTAGTTACTCTAACCTTCAATTTTGAAAGATAACCTCCTTGAGATGGAATTCAAGTAACTTCCGTACTTCACGATCTAGAAAAAACTAAATAAAAACATGCAGAAGGTAACTGATTGGTTTCAACCCTTATGTAAAGTGAATGTTTAACCATTTAGTTTAGGATGGATATCAGCTTGAAATGGTGACCAAAAACATTCATTAATAAAGTGCATTGACAACCTGAACTAAGAAATAAATAACAAAAACAGTGAGTGAACTAATCAACAATGCGTCCTCATTACTTTCAATATTACTTTGTTTAGAAACAAGGTCGTTTCCTTTATGAAATGGATTGGAGAAACAAGATTGCATAATTGAATTCTAACATTATGCTACTGATTAAAACTAAAAGAAATAAAACTACAAGAAATCAACCTAAGTTACAAACACTGCTAAAAGAAAATGATGAAATTAAAACTGAACAGAAAGAAGAAAACAAATGAAAAGAAAACTTCCTTCAGCGCAGGGGCTCTCTGCAACTGACTAGGTTGAGCTGCTAACTTAATTCAAAATTCCCCTTCAAATGATCATCCGTCAACGTACGACTTTGTATTAAAAAATAGGAACAAAATTCCAAAATTACAGAGATGATAAGTTTAAACTTAATACATCAAAGACTTCGAACTCCTTCCGGTTCTGTTCAAATGGTATTTAAAAGAAAATATTCATAACTGTCTTTTGAGGAAAATTAGCTACAGGTGGTCTACACGAATTACAACCAGTCTGCGTAAATGTTTGATCAGCTACAGGTGACTTGAATTCGAACAAGGTGGTTGCATAGAACCGTTGACACTGGTGGCTGATCCGAGTTAATGTTTCAACAACACTATTGGATTTATTAATTAACCATGAGAGGTTAGATCAAGAGTCCTATTGCTTCTGGGTTTCATACGTTTGAATCCACCTTTGACTGTGGTCGTGATCTGGCTTTTTTATCGATTTGGGCTGGGTGACTAGGATAGGTTCCATGTCAAGATGATTCCAGAGATGCCCATGTGGCCAGTTTATTCATTTGACACTTATAACCTGTCCAACCATGGAAGTAGCTACGAAACACATAGTTAGTTGCAGAATAGGTTGCGTTCTGTAGATTATTTGCAAAAACTTATTCAAACAACAAAAACATAAAAGTATAACTTGTTAATCATCTAATTTCCTCGTTGAGACAAAATCTATCATTTATCAGTGATGGGGATCTGTCTTTCATGGAAAACAAGAGAAAGAAGTGAGGAAAGTTGTCAAGAAGAGAGTAATTCTGAGGTCCAACATACCTCCACTGCAAAATCATTGCATGTCCCCATGCAATTTTTCCAAAAATGTGAACTCTTCTTTCCTATTGCATCTGCTTAGACACCTCTGCTAGTACATCTAACTTTCTTCTCTCGCTCCTTTTTGAAGTGATTGCCATCCTGGGTTTCTTCATAAGAAGTTTGTATTTTAGGTTGATGATTGTTCTATTCAAGTTTCTATTCTTCCTCTTCAACTTCCTATTCTTCTTGTACCATAGCCCTAGGTGCAGTATTGTATTCTCGTGAATGGTTTTATCCAACTTGCTTTGTTCCTTCAGGGTTTTATTTTCTTTCTTGATATTCTTGTTCAATATCTCTAACTCATAGATTTCCTGTTTGAGAGAGTCAGTTAGAGGTTCTTGTGGATTGACAAGTTGTTCTGGATTAGCTGAGGATTTTGGATCCATTGAGACACTTTTCTTCTCCAGTGACTCTATGTAATCATAAATTTGTTGTTGCATTGGGTCTATGCTTGGAGATCCTCTACTGGGTCTACCTTCAAAATATTGTTTAGGAGAGTTTTGAGGACTATATGTAAATGGAACATTATCAGGAGATGGTATTGGTGTTTCTTCTTCTAGATTTATGAACTCTGTTCCCTTTAAAGATACCTTCTTTACCATACCTCGGAGTCTAGAGCTCCTTCTAAGTTGTAGGGGGCTTATGTTCTCCTCCTTTGTACCATTTTTCTCCTTTCATATCTTTTCCTTTCTCTTGATTTTTTTCCTAATCTCTGTCAAATTTTCAGAGAGTAATTGTTCATCATCTTGTTGTGAAGATTCAGGTTTGTTCCCAGTAATTCCACCAGCTTTCTTTTTTATCTTCCCTTTTTGCTTGATCTCCTCCCTAATCTCTGTCTCAGAGACTAGCTCTTCATCATTTTTTTGTGTGGAGGACTCACGTTTGCTTTGAATGGTCATACTGGTCTTTTTCCTCTTACTCATTCTGACATTACCCTCTTCAGGTGATTCTGGTTCCTCTTGGAAATAGTTTCTTATCAAGAAGTTTTCCCAAGTATCTCCTATTCTTTTCAGATGAAACTCAACTAGCGTTTTTACCAACCCATGATGGTACATAGTTGTGTCTATGAATTCTATTTTCTTCTGTACATTTGAAGCAATCCTTCTTAGACTGTTTAGAAGGAAGAAAGGGAGGTTTATGTTTCCATTTTATAGAAAGTTCATCAATAAATGTATATGATAAACATACATGCATCCAAATATTCCCTTAAAGGTAATAATTTTTTGTAATATCAAAAGCATGCTTCTTCATTTATTTTTAAGCACTGAAATAGGAATTCATTTTCTAAACACAATGACATCCATACCTAGGTTCTTGAGGATTACCTTCCATGATTCACTGTGAAATTATTTGTTTTTGAACCATCTCTCACCAAGTCTTGGTAGTTCTGTAGCCTCTACTATGTAAGATTCTGTTACTGCAAACTTAATGTCTCCAATCTCTACTTCTGTACCATCGAATGATCTAGCAAAATATTTTGTGATCTCCTTGTGATATCCATCAAATTTTTTAATGAAATTGAGACATACAGCCTTCTGTAACATCTCCTTGAGTTGTGGGTACCCTTCCATATACTTTTCCCCTACGGGCTCTGCCCTGACAATGAGTCCCATGGTCTCTGTTTCGTAGAATTTTCTAACCTTTAGAATTACTCCCCTGGTCTATGAAATGGACTGACTGCGGGTATGGTGAAAAAGAACTATGGGTTTGCGCGGAGTAAGTAGATGGTGAGGGTTTGGAGAGACGTGAATATGTTGGTCACATCATAATTTTTACTGTTAGCATATGGAGTTATTAGAGACTATTTAAGTACAGAGTATGGAGAACGTAGCAGAGGCGTGGTATGATGAAATCATTATAGACCATTTGGTATCGATTCTGGAAGATGTGGCGGAGATGTGGTATCACGAAGTGGTAGTCAAATCAAATGATGATTTGTTAAGGAGACATATGATCATTCATATTATACATGACTTATGTTTGTAATTTTCTGTTTGAAATAAATTTTGCATTTTACCTTTATAACTTAACCTTTTTCTTGATAATTATTTTGGTGTTGATCCGTAGGTACTTTGAGCATGGTTGATCTTCAAAACTTGATTCTTCAATTTCCTTGCATTCATGATTTATTTGTGAGCTATATAATTGTGCCAGAGCTGATAAGTAAGTTGTAGCTGTAGAATCAGATTAGCTGCGGAATGGAATCAGCTGCAGAATTTGAAAAGAAGGAAAAGTGAAATATGGCTTATGTAATATGAATGTAAAACAAAATGGAAATGAGTTATGACAGTGAGATGGAAGGGTGAAATGGGGTAAAATTGTAAAAAGATAAAATGTAAATGAAATATGACAGTGAGATGAAGTGGAACTGTAAAAAAAAAGTGAAGACAGAATGAGATGGAATGAGATGATGAATTTGCAGACTCTAAACTGTGAATGAATGTATCTTTTTGTCACTACTTATTACAGAAAGGAAATGGAAAATATAGGAAGTCAGAAATCTCTGATTTTCACCCTGTATTTTCTGTATAAGTATGCCAATCAATGATTGGTTTTATTTTCTATATACTTTTTATTTATTTATCATTTTTTAGGACAAATAAAGACTAAGTTAGTGGAGAAGAAGAATTCTTCTTCACTAGCTTCATTTCAGAGTTATTCTGGAAAATCTTAATGAACTCCTCTCTTAAATTGGTTTTTGATATATCTTCAACCGATGACCATTCACAAGAAGGGGTGTTTTGCTTCCATCTATCATCCTTATCTTTACTGCTCCATTATTAAAGACTTCTTCAATCTCATATGGCCCAAGCCAATGAGTTTGAAACTTCCCTTGAAAATCTTTGAACTTTGAGTCGAACAATAGTGCCCAATCTTCTCCTTGAAACTTCTTCTCCTTAATATATTTATCATGACATTTAGCTTTCTGCTATTGCACTATATTGGTTCTTTGGACTGGATCTTGCCTAATTTCATCAAGTTCATTGAGTTTCTCCAATCTATGTTTCTGTGCCTCTGATAAATCCAGTCCCAATTGGATTGCCATCTTGAAGGTTTTGATTTGAAACTCTATAGGGAACAGGGCTTGTTTCCCATAAATAAGTTCATAAGGTGTATGTCCCGTTGTGTTCCTCCATGTAGTTCTATAGGCCCATAAGGCTTCAGGAAGCCTTTCTGCCCAATCTCTTCTATGTAGATGCATAGTCTTAGTGAGAATTCCTTCAATCACCTTATTTGTAGATTCAACTTGACCATTTGCTTATGGATGATAGGGAGTATATTTCGTATGTTTGATCTTGTAATCTTCCACAAGAACCTTCACCATTTTAGATGTAAATTGAGATCCTTGATCTGTCACAATTTCTCTTGGAACACCAAAAAGAGTGAAGATGTCCTCAAAAAGAAAGTTAACTACAAATTTTTCATTAGAAAAAGGCAATGCTTTGGCCTCTACCCATTTAGTGACATAATCAGTGCATACCAATATATACATCTTTTGCTTAGATGGAGGATTAATTGGTCCAACAAAATCTAAGGCCCATTTTTCAAAAGGCTCAATGAGTACCTGAATTTGTAGTGGCATTTCATTTGAAGGAGCAAGTTTCCCTACCCTCTGGCAGTTGTCACACCTCCTGACATATTCTTTGGCATCTTTGAAGATGGATGGCCAATAATATCCTAAAGAAAGGATTTTATAGGCCGCCCTCTTGTCAGCAAAGTGTCCACCACACGACTCATTATGACATGCCTTAAGAATCTCAGGCATTTCATCTTCCCTAACACATCTTCTGATCATAAGATCTGGGCCTATTTTATACAATTCATTAGTGATCCATGAGTAGCTTTCACTTATCTAAATGATTTTTCTTTTCTCTCTAGGAAACAAATGTGAAGGCAATTTCCCTGTGACAAAGTAATTAGCAATATCTACAAACCACGGAGTTTGAGTAGTCATTGCAAAAAGATATTCATTAGGAAAATTATCTTCAACAGAAGTGTCATCTTTGATATTTTGAATTCCGGACAAGAAATCAACAACTGTGTTTTTTTTTCCAGGTCCATCTAGCACAGTAATATTGAATTCTTGCAAGAGTAAAAGCCATCTTGTAACTCTGCCATTAGTAATAGGTTTATTCATTAAGTATCTAATTGCAAAGAGATTTGTATGAAAAAAGGTTTCATAGCCTGTTATATAATGTCTGAACTTGTTGATTGCATGAGCAACAACTAAAAATTTCTTTTCAGTTATAGTATAGTTCAACTCAGTGGGAGTCAAATTCTTACTTGTATAGTAGATGGCATAGGGAATCAAGTCTTTTTGTCCTAATACAACTCCCAAAGCTGTATCTAAAGCATCTGTTGAAATGTGAAAAGGTAGTTTCCAATTTGGACCTCTTAAGATGGGTGCTTCAGAAATTTTTGTTTTTAAAGTCTGAAATGCTAACCTACAGTCAGGATTCCAATTGAATTCACAATCCTTGGTGAGTAATTTGAAGAGTGGGGATGCTATTTTAGTGAAATTTTCTATAAACCGTCTATAATATCCTATAAATCCTAGAAAACTTCGAACATCCTTTTGGCAATTTGGAATTGATAATTTAGAGATGACTTCAACTTTAGATTTATTAACTTTAATCCCATCTCCTAAAATGTGATGCCCTAAAACAATACCTTCTATAAACATCATAAAACATTTTTCATGGCTTAGTGAAAGATTTGCTTCCTTACATATTTTAAGAAAATTTTCCAAATTTTCCAAAGCTTCTTCAAATGTATTCCCATAGACTGTAAAAAAAAATGATATGCATAGAGAAAGAGACTCTAGGGGTAGATTTATAGCTAGAGGCAGGAGTTCAATACCTACAACACCACCTACTCCACCAAGAACAAGAAGAGATACACCTCCATCTCAAACTCATACTCCTAGCCATAGAACTCCTGAAATTCCAGGTTCAAAAATACAATCAAAAGAATCTCCTACTTCATCTACCAAGGGATACCTAGAGGTGAAAAATATTGGGTCTCCAACAAGAGGAGTAGCCTTTTTCACCTCCACAGGGGAGCACATTTTAGTTGAAGAATTAGGAATACCTGGCGAGGAAGAAGAAGTAGAACCTCTCTCCCATATCCCATTAATAGAAGAACCAGAGGAAGAGAAAGTAACCTTGCAGGTTGAACCTTATACTAATTCTAAAGAAACTATAATGGCAAAAGAAGGAGAGGATGGAGAATTCACACTGTTTGGAGGAGAAGGTAGAGGAAGAGGTAGAGGAAATAATGGAGGAGGTAGAGGAAATAGGAAAATAGATAATTCTTTTGGATTCCCTATAGTGGATGAACAAATGCCACAATGAAAAATATCTCACCTTTTGTCCTCCCAAATTTCCATGGGTTAAGAAGTGAGGATCCTTAAACATTTTTATTTGAGTTTGAAGTCTTGTGCAGAACCTATGATTATCTAGAAGACTCTCAAAAACTTAAGTTGTTCCCTTCAACACTAAAAGGAGCTACTTTGAAGTGGTTCATGGGGTTAGTCACTCGGTCCATTAGAACATGGAATGACATGAAAAAAAGTGTTTTTGGATAGGTATTTGGATTATTGCATGCCTACCAATCACAAAGATGAAGTGTTCAAAATGATGCGAAGAGAGGATGAAAATTTAGAGGATTTGATTGAGAGATTCAAGTATAATTTGAAAAGAGAAAAGATGGAAAATTTAGATGACGATACCTTAAAAGCTCTTTTATTAAAATCCATTAGAGATGAGTGGATAGGTATCCTTAACATGATGGGGAAGGGAAATATCTCTCAACTCCCATTAAATGACATAGGAGAATTATCTGTTCATCTCTCAAGAGTGAAATCCAAAACTAGGAAAGGTCCAAGAGATCCTTCTCTTGTTAGAGTAAATAAATCTACAACTAGATCAGTGAGTAGGGCAGAAATTGGTAATATGCTTGATGAATTCAAAAAAAATATTCTAGGGAGTTTTAATGAGCAAATAGACAACATTAAGTTGCAAAACAAGCTGAAAACCGAGGCTGATGCTTTAGCTATTTTCTGTCCAAAATGCAGAAAAAAAAAAAAACATGCACTAAGAGAATGCCCTTTGGATGCAAAAATTATAGAGACTTGTGAAGCCATAGGTTGAAGCCATAGAAAATGTGTGGAAAACAACACTGAGTGAATATAACAAGTTCACACAAGAGATGAAAACAATTATTCTTGAGTTGGGGCCTTCGTTTGGAGAAGGAGGCCAATAGATTGAAAAAGAAGCAGATGAAATAGTAGTCCCTCAGAGGGAAGAACAGGAGTAGTTGCAAGCATAAATACCCATAGACACAACAATAAGACCCGCAACACTAGAGATAGATTGAATCGGGGATGAGTCAAAGAAATGTGGCCGAGGCTTGTTGGGGCCTTCATTTTGAATTTTAAAAGTTTTGGAGATATGAAGAGGGAAGAATAGGTGGCGGGAGCAATGGTCAAGTTGCAGTGAAGATAACTGGGAAAGGGAGAAAGACTATGCAGTTGTGGGACCGTTTCGGTGAGGTGTCAGGAACAAGCAAAAATAGTCGAGCGAACAAGGAGGAGGATGAGAGGCAACCGAGCAGATAGAAATCTGAATGGAACTGGCGGTTTGAGTAGCGAAGGAATAGATAAAAAGGAGAGAACAACATGAAGAAGAGGTGGTTGAAATATGAGGGAGGATGGATCACAGAGGAACCTAATGAGAAGACAGAGGAGTGGTGGGAAGACCAGAGCGGGGCTCGGTCTGAGGTTTGGAGCATTCTGTCATGGTATTTTATGTATTTACCCATGGCTTCATGCCAAAGATATATTGTAATGGATATTCTGTTCAATTAATATGAATGAGTACTTGGACCAGTTGCATAGTATTATCTATGTGTAATGTCGTGATTGATAGCATGCTCAAAAGTTTTTAATGTTGAAGGTGTTATAGACATATTTGGGCATTGCAACCCCAATCTTATATGTCGATAAACTAAGGGCTCTTTAACCCCTAAAAGTGTTGTTTCATACCCTAAAGGATCATGGTCAACTGATTACATCATTCCTCAAAAGTTCCACCTAAAAAACCATCTAGAACTAGCCAAAACAGGGCCATACTGACTGCTCCATTGTCAGGGTGCAATGCATACTGACTCCTACACTAGCCAGGAACGATGCATACTGATGAGGCCTTCTGTAGGGTGTGATGAGCGAGGATGGACAAATGTCTGAGGCAGTTTGCTAAGTGGATGCTCATGGAATCTTCTAGAAACTTACCTTATGACACTTGCCTCTTTGAATTCACCCAGGGATGAGTAAGAGATCCAAGAAATCTCCAAGTGGAACCAAAAACAACAAGTGGAATGACACTAATCAAAACCCCAGAGATGACTCAGACCCTTGCACACATCTATAAATGGATCCCTCATCTAAGAGATCTGGAGGCTAGAATTTTGTAATTTGCAAGGAAGTGCTGATAGTTTGTGGTTGAGAAAGAGCATTGTATTGTTGGTGTGATCTTGCTTTTCATGAGGTGAAGAGGGCTTTGATGCTGGGAGGATGATGCTGGATCAAACAGTTGGGTTGTAATTCTCCCTTTTATTTTAATAAATTTATTTGAATTTTCTTCCATATAACTGTGCAATTTGTGAATGTTATTGTTTATGAATGCCATTGTATGTTCATTACACTTTTGATCCTGTAATGCTTATGATATAATAGATATAGATGCTTTGACTGTGTTTTGTTACTGTGTTTCTACAGATATTCTCTAAGAGGGATAAGTTGGAGAGGAGTTGCAAGCTCGGTCAAGGGGGAGAGAAATCAAGCAAGGAGTCAAGTGGAAGATCCAGGTTGGTTCCTTCACCTCTCTCTTATCTATCATACATAGAAGAAATCCCAAATTGCTTTGATTGTTTATTTCTAGGATAACTGCCAATCTTAGAGGGCTAGTCGATCGAAAAGACACTAGTTTTCTCGGAAACAAAATGGTGACTCCGTTGGGGACCGAACAGATGATTGTTTGTTATTATTGTTTGCTTTATAAACTATAGACGGAGCCTGAAGTTAGCCAGATAGCCTTCGAACTGCTCTTGCTCTACAAGTGCATAGTAGATGAATGCTGCTTCAGTCAATCTCTGGTTTAGTTTATGAATTTAAGATTTGACTTAAAAGCATTCTAGATGCCTTTTTGGTAGCTCAGTAACCTCCCAAGATCATTCCTCTTTCCTTTGCTCTTTACTGTCCATCATAGCTCATCTTAAATAACTGAAATCAGCTGCAAATTTGAGCCAAAACCCTGCTTAGTTGCGCTCCCTGGCCCATCGCACTGTCTGTCATTGTCAACCAGTATGCATTGTACCTCCTGAGCCCAAAAAGTGAGATTCATCCCTGTTTCTGTGAAGCCCAGGTGCGATGATTGACTGGGCCTATTTCCCTTCTTGAAATTTGGGGTTTTTGTCCTTGTTTTTAGCTCTATTTAGTTGATTTGATGCTTATGAACAATGCCTCATTACTAAATCTTGCTTGCGTTACATAGATCAGCCTCCATTGGTTAGGATTAGTAAATGTTTTTATGTATTTGTCCTTCATTTACAATCCTTTGTCGAAAAGTTGCTTAAATCGATCTGTCGTTTTGATACAAAGAGTGTCGTAACTGTCGTTTTGTGTCAAAAAGAGAAGTGTTGTCGAGTCTTCTTTCTCTGAATAGTCGATTGAAATTTTTGTCATGTATTTGATTTGATTTATTGTTATTCAAAGTGTCAGAAGCATTTTCTATTCGAAATTGAAAAGTGTCGTTTAGTCTTCCTTTCTATTTTGAAAAAGAAATTGTCGAAATGTCGCTTTGAGTAAAGTATTTCAGATCTCTTGCTACATTTGTTTCTCCTTTTGGCATTTCTCACATTAAGGGAATGAAAAAAAAATACATGCATTTGCATTTGCATTTAGATTTTGTGCGAAAAATTATATAGGAAAGTGCATTTAGAATGTGCTATTTTCTCTTTGTTGAAAGAATCATTATTTTCTTTCCCTAGTAGCTAGGATTTTCATTGATCAAAATAAACAACGATTGCTTATCATTGTAGATTGCATTTTTAGCAATTTCAAATTAACATCACGTGGTGAACCATTGAAAGTAAAACTTCTAAACAAGATCAACTCTAAAATAAATCTCAATGAACCTAACAACGCTTTGGAACCTAACACAACACATCTAAAGGTCTAGGCTAGAGACGTATTCTGGCGTCGTAAATTCTAGTAACTATCGTTTTCATCGAAGGTTGGGCGATTCCTCCTCTTTGATATGAAAAGTGCTAGCACGGACTTGTGCTCTCCGTACCGTTGAGTATATATTTGGAGACCACAATAGGCTTACATCCTTTATCCATAGGAAGCCGTGTTTGCCGCCCTATCGATCGCAATGCATTGAACACAACATTCGGGAAGATTGACTATCGTATATAAGTCCTTGGTAATTTATATTTAATTTATCACCAAGGTGTATATTGTAGTTTTGTGATTGGTTTGGTAATCCCTCTGTCTAGATTTCCAGAGTAGTCACTTTTGTTCCTTTTCGACTCTTTAAAAGAAAAGGTCCATCTGAGAACTTTTCACTTCAGGCTCATTAAAAATCGAAGGGGACTAGAGTCATCTTTAGCTTTTTCTCGACTCTTAAAAATTGAAAAAGCAAAGTTGTGTCAAAGCGTCATTAAAATTTATTTAATTCGGAATAACATCCCTATTCCTTCGTTGATATTAGGTTGAGATAATGGAGTCCACCAATCAAGGAATCCCTTTCGAGGGGAATCCTAGTCCATTTTCTTCTTGGGGAAATATTGGTGCTCCGTATATGGCTACATTGTCCCTCCCGGGAATCACAATTGTCCTGCTAGTATGGCTATTCTCAACCTCTGTCATTCAAAATGCCGTGATTCCTCCGCAATCGAATTAGCATCCAATTGATACTGAAGTTGACCCTTCACCTTCTTCTTTGTTTGTTTCTCCCTTCCCTTCTTCCTCTTCGCTTGGTGAGAATAGTGATGCTAGTAACCAAGTGGCTGAGAAGAAGAAGAAAGGGAAGGAGAAGAAGAAGAAGGAGCCGATTAAGCAAGGGGGCAACCATGAATCATCTGGTGAAAATCCACACATTAAATATCCCAGATTTCCTTGCGTAATTTGTAGAGGATACCATTTTCATCGAGAATGTCCGTGCATTCCTCAGATCTTGAGAGAATGGGCACCCCGTTCGCACCAACCAGTGTCATCAACTTCTGGTGATCATGTTGACAGGGCACCATCAACTAGTAATAGTGAAGTTCACGAACAGAAAGGAAAGGTCAAAATTCCATGTAGGTTATGTGAAGGGAACCATACCCTTCCCCATTGTGCTTTTTTGGATGAAACCAAAAGAGTCTTACATAGCCATCCTGCTTCACCGCAGTGACTTCCATCTGGATGTAGGAAACTCTGTCCAAGTCATTTACTAGTTGAAAATCCGACTGACATAACTCAACCGTTGGTTGAAACACCTATTGTTGAAAGTGAATCTTATGAGTCCATACTGGACCAAAGTCAACAGGTCGAGATGGTAGTCGACCCAATTTTACCTATAGAAGATCAAACCCTTCCTAAAGAGAGTGAGAATGATACCGTTCAAATTCTTTTTATCACTTCAGAGTCCGATGAACTTGGGGGCAATCCACCTGTTCCTTCACAACAGGAAGAGTGTCCCCCAATTCCCGCTACTCAAGGGGTTAATTCAACCGTTTATTCGGTACCCCCTCCAAGTAGTCTAGTCACTTCTTTGATTGGAATCGACTAGCAAGATCCCGCCTTCCTTCTAATGTACCATTCCGGATCATAGTGCAAGTTTACAAAATGATTGTGTCTGGCACTATCATAGATGAAGGGGCATCAATGAGTATCCTTTCCTCAACTGCTTGGAAAGTGCTTGGTTCGCCATCGCTTATGCCTGTCATACACAATTTGTCAGGCTTTAACAAAGGGACCAGTCGACTGTTAGGGATCCTTCCTAAGTTACTGATAACTTTGGGAAGGAAAACCTTTCATTTGAACATGATGGTAGTCCAAGGACCATTAGATTACAATCTACTCCTTGGACGTGACTATGTTTATAACATGGAAGCTATTGTTTCAGCACTCTTTCGAGTGATGTGTTTCCCGCATGAAGGCAAAATTGTCACTATTGACCAGGTTTCATTTCCTGGTTCAAGCATAGCTCCAAGTTGATCATCCTCCCTAAATGGTCCTTTTGCGTCAAGAATATCTCTCCAACCTTCATTCCATCCACCTGATTGTCGGGAGTAGTCTAGTGAATGTAACGAAGCTTAGGGGGCATGCACCCTTGTCTATTCCTTGTCTATTTGGTGGACGAACCTAGCTGAAAAGATAGATTTCCCTGTAAGTTAAGTGATTGGTCTGACACACCATTCACCTTTGTCTATTTGGTGGACAAAGCCAAGGAAGTGTTTTGTCTAACCGTTGACAAAAACCATCCTGCTTGACCACAATGATTTCCATATGGTTACTGCAGACTCTCTTTTCATCATGCTGGGGGCATGCGAACCTTTTTCGATTTCATTTTCTAGTTTTTTTTAGCTTGTTAGCTTTTTAACTTCTTAGGTTAGGTGATTGGTCCAACCCACCATTCACCTTCATCCACACTCCAGAAAAAGAAAAGGAAGTGTTTTGTCTGTGTCGCAGACGAAACCATCCTACCTAACCTCAGTAGTTCCTTAGTTTTCTTAGTTTTTCTAGTTTTTTTTCTAGCTTTTTAGTTTTGCCATTTCTTGCTTACATAAAAAGAAAAACTAAAAATTGAGCATATGTTGTCGCATGGTTCAAGCTTGTTCAAAAATAAACCTACCTCTGAGCATATGTTGTCACATGGTTCAAGCTCATTAAAAAATAAACCTACCACTGAGCATAGTTCCCCACGATTCAAGCTCGTTAAAAATTGAACATGCCTTTGGTAAATAACCTTTGTGATTGCCATGCTATCAACCTTTTGAGCCTTGGTTGTGTTCCTGCCATCACCTCCATCCGTTTGACTGATCATACACTTCCACTTGATTGTTTACCCTTTTGAGGAATAGCTATGATGAGTGGTCTTGCTAGCCAACCTCTTCACATCACCATGTTTTGAGAAGTTCCAAGCTTACTTGGAACCAGTTGCTACCTTAAACTCTACTCATTCCTCAAAAAACGAGTCTCCTTTAAACTCTTTTTTAGACTCGTTAAATATGAAAAGATTGTTGAGCTATTGGCCTTTCCAGCTCCCTAAAGTAATTGGAAGTGCCATCCCTCCTGTGTATTTTAATCTTTTTTGGACCTGAGAGATTATCTCACATAAAAAGTTCGAGTGCTTGTATTTTCGGCTCGCTAAAGTGATCGAAAAGTTATCCATTTTGTATTATTTTATCCTTTTTCGAACTTAAGGGATTATGCTACGAAAAATAACTATTGGAGTTTCCTTTTCGTTCCTTTTCAAATTCTCTAAACATGAAAAGGACCAAGTTGTTTTTGTCATTAAACTCGTTCAAAAAATAGTGACAAACTTGTCCACCTAGACAAGAACGAGTTTCACTGTCGCTAGACTCGCTAAAATATAGCGACAGGTTTGCCTGAAGGGAAAATTATAGAACAAGCATATGTTATCCTCCTCAAGCTTGACGAAAATAAAGAGGTACTTGTCAGCAATGACTGGGGAAAAAGGGAAGAAAACTTGAAGAATTTTATGGTAGCAGGTCACTCTTGAACATGACACTTTCACTCCATCACCTTGATTGAGTCGGGTTGGGTTATTCTGTTCACCAATCATTTCACCATTTGTATTCTGCACCATCCATCTGTTGGGGTTAACGCTACCAATCCATCTCAGTGTCGCCGATATGTTTAAGAGAAGTCATTTAGTTGAGAAACCACCATCCAGTTAATGCCTCATCCACTGCAATACCTTCACCCTCCATTTTTAATTACCGCCATTCCTGAACCTTGTGTCGTCAGATCGTTTTCACCTCCAGAAAATCATTTGCTTCGTTTCGTGTCGTAGATGTGGGATACATTAAGACACTCCTACGACAGGTCACTTCTTGTCAACATCAGCTCATTATCCAAGAAGTTGACCTAGAAACAACCCTTTCAGTACTTTGAAGCTTGCATGCCTCAATGGCAAGTTTCTCACTTCTGGCGACAAGTTGACATCACTGGCCTTTGACCAAAAGATTTTGCATGGTGTTTGAAATCGGATCATATATTCACACCATGTGACTTGTACTATAGTACCTTGAGGGTCATTATCATTATCGGTGATTCCTCTCGCGTCTGTTAACAAATCACATTATTGGCTGGTAATCAGGTGATGTCTTTCCATGTTCGACTTCAGAACAGATATTCACATGGATTGACTTGTACATCGGGCAAAGATTGAACGAGATTTAAGACCCTGGATCTAGTTTCACCCATCCGGGCTGCGATATATTCAGGAATATAAAGACATCAATGTACACAGAAGCTACATAGATGGTCATCCGAGCCAGGGATGATGAATCTACATTTGAAGAATCACCAGTTTGCATATGTAGACGACTATCTTTTCTATGTACATGAAATGAGTTTATAAAGTTGAGCATGGGAATGTCTGCCTCAACTAGATCATGAAAATTATATTATGATGATGTATTGTATTGTATCTTATACAGGTCACCTTCCAGTTTCGAAAACCTCGGATCGTCATGATAAAGCATTTCACCCAACATCAAAAGATTTACGACTTCACGCTTTAGGGGGCGACTGTTATAGACATATTTGCACACTGAAACCCCAATCTTATATGTCGATAAACTAAGGGCTCTTTAATCCCTAAAAGTGTTGTTTCATACCCTAAAATATCATGGTCAACTGGTTACATCATTCCCCAAAAGTTCCACGTGAAAAACCATCCAGAACTGGCCAAAACAGGACCATACTGACTGCTCCATTGTCAGGGTACGATGCATACTGACTGCTACACTAGCCAGGTGCGATGCATACTGATGAGGCCTTCTATAGGGTGCGATGCACGAGGATGGACAAAGCTCCGAGGCAGTTTGCTAAGTGGATGCTCATGGAATCTTCTAGAAACTTCCCCTATCACACTTGCCTCTCTGAATTTGCCCAGGGATGAGTAAGAGATCCAAGAAATCTCCAAGTGGAACCAAAAAAAACAAGTGGAATGACACTAATCAAAACCCTAGAGATGACTTACACCCTTGCACACATCTATAAATGGATCCCTCATCTAAGAGATCTGGAGGCTAGAATTTTGTAATTTGCAAGGAAGTGCTGATAGTTTGTGGTTGAGAAAGAGCATTGTATTGTTGGTGTGATCTTGCTTTTCATGAGGTGAAGAGGGCTTTGATGCTGGGAGGATGATGTTAGATCAAATAGCTAGGTTGTAATTCTCCCTTTTATTTTAATAACATTCTTTGAGTTTTCTTCCATATAACTGTGCAATTTGTGAATGTTATTGTTTATGAATGCCATTGTATGTTCATTACATTTTTATCCTGTAATGCTTATGATATAATAGATCTAGATTCTTTGACGGTGTTTTGTTACTGTGTTTCTATAGATATTCTCTAAGTAGGATAAGTAGGATAGGAGTTGCAAGCTCGGTCAAGGGGGAGAGAAATCAAGCAAGGAGTCAAGCAGAAGATCCAGGCTGGTTCCTTCGCCTCTCTCTTATCTATCATACATAGAAGAAATCCAAAATTGCTTTGATTGTTTGTTTCTTGGATAGCTGCCAATCCTAGAAGGCTAGTCGATCGAAAAGACACTAGTTTTCCTGGAAACAGAAGGTCTTTCCTCATATGAATGTGGTTTCTATAATGATATAATGCCATGATGAATGTATGCTTTAAGTTGTACATAGAATAATGGTTGCAACATTCTCAATATCCTTTTGAAACTTTATTAGCTCTGTCACCACATGCCTTGAGTGAGACTCCTTACCCCTTGGGGTAGGGTGAAAATGCCTGCGTTGTCCTAGACTACATCGGTCCCTTGTTGGCCCATTGTGCTCGAACCCAGGGTCTTTCTCTAATGTCATTTTTGTACCCTCAATACCTTTGATACATTACCTACTGCTCAACCTCAAGCCATAAAGTAATAAATCTATTGTAAATGAGAAAAATGTGGGAGTTAATTCAGGATCACAAGTACCCCCCATTTTTGCTAACTTTTGATATTTTTGACTACAAAACTCATAATTGCTCAGTGGATTATGGTGCATCAACAAATGTAATTCCTTTATGAACCTGTAGAAATATTTATGCTAATCCATAGAATATTGATGAAAATATCACTCAACTAGATAGATCTCAAGTTTAAGCAGTGAACAAACATAAAGATGTAATGATTCATTTGTCTTTTGATTCACGAGTGCATCAGTTCATTGATATTCATTAGATAATTTTTTAAGTCAAAAAAGGTCCTTAAAACAAAATTGTACAAAAAAAATCAACTTTATAAGAACCAATAGGATTCAATATGGAGATGTCAACCATGGGGGATGATTCACCATTTTTGGAGTAGAGGTAAAAAGATTAGAAAATAAAATGATAAAAAGTTATTTTTTCAACTCATATTTTCAATTTATCTCCCTATGATTTTACTCAAATTTCGAGTGGGAGCATTCATTGGATGTGAAATTTATTTTTTCATCCTAGGAGTACCCATGTTGCATACTTTTGATTGACCCTACTACACAAAAAATGTGAAATACATGAAAAACGTGATTGCAATCACATTTTTCATGTATTTCACATTTTTCATGTAGTAGGGTCCACTAAAAGTATGAAACATGGGTACTCCTTTGATGAAAAATTAAATTCTACATCCAACCAGTGCCCCCACTCGAAATTTTCGTAAAATCGTTGGGAGATAAGTTAAAAACACGAGTCGAAAAAGTAGTTTTTTTTTTCCTCTCCAAAACTTGATGAGATAATCTAATCTTATTTTATTATTTCCACTATTATTTTATAATATTTCTTAGGGCCCATTTTAGACCTCAAAATTTCTCTAATGTTATTTGTGGACATCCCCGAGGCTTATGGAATTCTTTTGAGTAGAGGTTGGCTAAGCAAGATTCAAGGTTATTTTACGTCAAAATGGTCTCATTTGTGGCTCCCCTACAAGGGAAAGAACTATCATATTATGGTCAATAGGAAACCACATAAGAAGCACATGGTCACTAAGTTGGAGGGTCATAATGATCCAATTAGTGTTTCCCAAGGAATACTGGGGAATTTCTCCCTGGAATCAGATATTGGTTGTTATCAAGCACAGACATCTCAAGTTTTACGAGATACACAGTTAGAACAACTTCTTTGTAATATGTTCAATGAAAATGAAACTTGTATTATAGATGTAAATAGTCTTTACCTAGTCAATAATTCTACAAATATTGATGTTTGGACTCTCTACTAAGATGGATAAAAAACAAAAGATGGAGCTAGTGTAGGCTGCATCCTCATGGACCTAAATAAGAACAAGATCATGATATCCTATCGCTTATAATTTTACACTGTCGAATATGAAGCGCTAGTTTTTGGGATAAATAAGGCAATGGACTTGAAGGTATTGGTGATTTTGAAATCATCACAAGACAAGTACAAAATACAATTCATTGTCTTTCATCTTATATTAAAAGCTACTAGCAAGAGATATGATGTTTAATTTTTTCTTTTAAAGCTTTCAATATCATATAAGTCTTTCACAAACACCTTAGAAAATGCAATAAATAAGCTTACCCCTCTTAGAGATGATTTTTCTATAGAGATATTTTACAAACCTAAAATTTCCGACAATGTAACTAACTTTTGCAATTAATGTTGTTCAACATATTCTAGAATTAATCGCCAACATGGATATATTTAAGTATTCCACTATAAATGAAGATGAACATGGTAAATCTATGGAATAAAGAGAAAACATACACAAGGGGAATCCTATGCCCAAAGGTGTTGTACCTTTGGAGAATTTATATGTGTAGAAATTCTGACTGTAGATTAACTTGATAATGCAATATAAATAAAGAAAAATACTTTAATCTACTTCTACAATCAATTAGCGGAAGCTTAAAAGATTTGAGCAAGATCAAGCGGAACACATATAACCAGAAGAAGAATCAATGCACATGAAACACAGAAGAATACTTAGGGGAAAGCCTCAGCTAAAAACCCCACTATCTGTATTATCATACAAGGTGGAAATATATCAGAATAATACAAAGCCTTATCTCTCATATCTAACCAACTCTCAATACAATCCTCCTGGATGCTCATAGGCAAACAAGGCTTCTCACAAACCTTCTCCTCTGCCCTCCAAGCCTCATATTTCCTTGTGCTGTTTCTCCTGGGTGATTCTCCTGTTACCAAGTTTAACACCGATCTCTCACACTGATCTCACACCCTGTAAAACTGCGCAATCCTCAAGGAACCTTTCCTTGATTGCATGGATGAGTTTCATTATAGGAAAACACATGCAACTGATAGTAACATGTCCTTAACATTTAGCTCAACTAGGTCTTTCTCTGAATAGACATGCATGAGTTTCTGATGAGAGAATCTTCAATTATTTGGAGTACACTTGTTGAGTGCATGCATGCATCAACTGACTGATAACTCACAATTAGTTCCTCAAACAGTTTGGAACTAATTTAACTGGACTTAACTCAATAAATTGAGCTAACTAATTACAACTCAAATATAACTCAATCTTATCTCCTTAATTAAGGGATAATCTCCTTAATTTAAGGGATAACTGTTGCATGACTTCAGAAAGACTTCTAACTTGAATTTCTCCAACTAATTAATCCATAATGAATTAATTAATTATTTCCAAGCAGCTGGTGAGACTAAATTCGAATTTAATTCACAATTTTAATTCAAGGACAAATTAAAATTGGAATATTATGGATTCAATTTTTATCATTTCTTGTTGCTATTTTCAACACTCCCTCTCAACAAGAAAGGAATTCAACTCGATCCCGATCTTGAACCTTTGGAATGTTCTACATGCAATACTTCTCTCTAGTGTTGCTGCGCCAACAATCTCTCTCGAAAAAAAAAAAACATCCAACCTGAATAAGAATGATGCCTCTGTCATCAAAGTCTCTGATTGCTATTGCCTTTGTCAATTGAAAACTTTGCGCTTTGGCTGACTCTACCTTTTTGCACTGTTGTCAATCCTTCTCTGCACTCTTCAGTATCTGACTGCTCTAGCCTCTGTCACTTTGATCTCTGACTGCATCAATCCCACTAATTCCTCTCGCTACTATGTACTATGGGCTCCCGTACCAAGGTACAATCCATGAGATAAAACCTCTCAATGGACCCTTCCCAATTTCAGCCTTCTTGGGACTATCACTTCACATCGCCCCACCTCACACTTGGAAGTATGGCTGCATGTGATCCCTCTGCTAACTCTAATTGTGGCTCCTCCACAATTGTCTGAGACTTCTTTTGGGATTGCATGTTGAGAGGTAATTTACTCTCCCTCTCAACCACCAAGTCTCTAACATTTTCCTTGCTCCTCAAGGATTTGCATGCATCTTGAACCTCAAGAGCATATAGGTTCTTTACTCGTGAACCGATCTGTTTCACCTGTCTCGTGGTGATGTGTCTAAGGAAAACCTTTCCCTTACTAAAGACAACGTCGTAGCCTTTGTCCTCCAACATCGTGACCGATACCAAGTTCTTCTTCAGTCCAGGCACATACTTCACATCTGTCAAGGTGATAAGAGCTCCATGCTCCCTCTGAAAAGCAACTGTGCCCACTCTTGAAACACTATACCTTTCATCGTCACCCATCTCTATGCACATCTTGAGGTCTTTCTCCTCCAAGGTACTGAATAAAATTTTATCTCTGGTCATGTGGAATGAGGCTCCATTGTCAAGATACCAAACACAACCCATCATCGATGACACCATGCATGCGATGAGAGTAAAGTCCATCTTGAACTGAGAGGCTAATGCCTCACCTTCAGATCCTTCCGAGGATCCTTTCTTGGACTTCTTTCATGGGCAATCAGTTGCATAATGACCCATTTTGTGACAATTAAAGCATCTCACTTTAGAATTGTCAGCCTTCTTCCTTCCATGAGAAGAATTCGATTTAGAATGAGAATCCTTCTCCTTCCCTTTCCTTGCCTTACTTGCTAAGGCTATATTCTCTTCATCATCCTTGGATGAAGAACCATCTCGTGTGGTCCTCCTGATCTCCTCCTACATGAGATCCGACCACAGTCGTTCCCAATCCGACAGTTTCTCCCTTCCATTCACAGAGTCCTGGTAGCTATTCCAGCTCTTTGGAAGGCCAAGGAGACGAGGCTCACCATATCATCATCATCAGTAGTTATTCCCACACTGCTAATATCATCTCTGCAAGTGGTGAGCTTGTTCAGATATGTGGAAATAGTATTGCAGTTCTCCATCTTGATTCTTCGAAGCTTTTCCTTGAGTGCCAATTTCCTCTGGTTGCTACTGTTCTGGTAGAGGTCCTTCAATGTCTTCCACATTGAATATGGTGTTGGAAATAATACTGAAAGGGGGGTGAATCAGTATTATCAAGTCAAATATTCCTTTTTCAAATCCAAATGATATACACTACTTCAGTTAATTAAACCCGCAACTATGTAGAAGGAAACCTGCGTATACTATGCAAACTTATAATTTACTTTATCTTTCAGATGTTGATTGTTAATCTGTGTATCAAATAACCAATAACTAAAAATAGTAAAACAGAGCAGAAGACAATCACACACAAGAACACAAGATATAAGGTGGAAACCCAATGTGGGTGAAAACCAGCTGCTGCAATTCGTCTCTATCTTCTCTTTAATTAGAAACTTCTTTTTACAATTGTACTGGTGCAGTCCTTTACCAGTACACAGGCTGCAACCTACAGAGAGCTACAACCCTCTCTCATTTTCCAGCTTCTCCTGGAAGGGAGCTACAACCCCCTTAGCTCTTGCACTAGCCAAGATACTAGTACGTAGGTGCTGGCCTATAGAAGG